>DWNJ01000232.1:0-17174 GCA_018250275.1 Udranomia eurus | reverse complement strand
TACACTCGTATTCCAATATGTTACTGCATACCCTGTGTGTATGATATTTGTACAAATTATACAACTCAATCTTTTACGGTTCGACTCCGGAGGCACCATCGATACACCTATTTCTAACAAGAGTGTTCTTGCTGCTGGATTTTGGTTCGAAGGGTTTATAGGGGTGGTAAGGGAGATATATTTAACCGAGGCGTTCCAACTTATTATTAGTCATCAGAGGTAGCAACGCATTTGTGCTCCACCTAAGATACTAAGGGCTGCAGTGACCACTGAACGTCAGGTGGACTGCATGCTCGTTTGCTGTCTCTCATCTGTAAATAAAAACCACAAATTATTATTAGTACTTTTCACTACGAGATATTTACTTATATAATGAAATATGAATGTTAAAACTGTGTATGATCTGTATTATGTTTAGTCTGTGCACACCGGGTGACCTAGAACCTAGAGCCGAGCTACAGAATTACGCGATTTATTAATTCCAAGCTAAATGTCACGCGCCGCTGTTCCAATACCGATTGTATCTGCTCACTCTGTTAATTAATTGGAATTTATTTAACAATTAAAATTGTTCCAAACATATTTCAAATTCCGTTTTCCATTACGTAGTCAAATCCAATTTGCTTAAACCTAAAATTAAGTAACATTTTTTTTAATTGGTTAGAAAACCAGGCGTCGTCTCTTTAGCTGTAACAGGTTAATGATATTTTATAACCTATATTATATTATAAGTTATTACATTATTTTAGAGGCAAAGCTGTGTTATTAACTATTTAATTAATGTTATCAAGAGATGATAAGATGTGAGGGTTGGAAGACAAGTACCTTATGCTCAATAAAATAAAAAGCGGTAAATAAACAAGTTTGCAACAAAATATATTCTTGCAATTATTTAGTGCGGCTTTATTTTAGCGTGTCATTATTGCTTATTCATTATTTGATTATATTCGTATGAGTTATATTTAATTTGAATAACAAAAAGGAATGCGTTATTTTCATGCGTCTAGAGCCATAAGTCTTTTCCGCAGGACCATATTATGTGAGCTTTGTGGACCATCCTACTAATTTACAGCGTTGCTGGGCTTGTGTGTTAAATGAAAGGCGGAAGCGAATAATGTTTCCTTAGAAACATTATTCATTATTATACAAATAACAAAAAGTTTTTAGTTTCAGTTCAGTTCAGTTTCAGTTTTATTTTTTCACGGCCAGTTCACTTTACAGAAATCTTTAAACGCGTTTAGTAAGATTAAACAGGCAGTAATATGCAAGACACAATAACTCAGATTAGACAACGAAGATATTTTCAGAAATCATCCTACATCCTGTAGGGTGCCTCTTTGCTCCGTGGTACAACCTTGATGAAACATGAAAACACCTGCCGTCCTAGTTTATCCTTCCTTCCTTTCCACTAACCTTCAAGAGAACAGGTGAAGTTTTCTGCTCTTACAACGACAGACTCCTGTTCAACAGTGGAACATAAAAAAATATTGCAGTCGCCTTGGCCTGACAATGGCTTACTTTGGTTCTGTGTAAACATCCGAAGAACAGTAATTGTACCCGCTTCAGTTTGTGACTCACCACAACATAATGGCCATTACGGGCGCCACATCAGTCAGTCTACTAGGAACCTGCGAGTTACTGCCGCGACGAAACGTAAACGCTGTCACTGCGGACCTGCGACGAGTATGCGAGGAATTCCGATAGAATATAGGCAAATACATAGTCTACTTTGTTGTTATTGTACACACATCCGTATGTTAGACGGAGACGGCGATATAAATTGATCAGTCAAACAGAACAGCAAAACTATGTTATCTTGCACCATATAGTCTGGTTTTATTCTATGTATAATACTTTCAACCTAATCGGTACCTACAGTATAATGAATTATACAGTAGATTAGGCAGAAATAGTAGTAGGTATAATAAATTTTCTACGGTATTAAGTACCCCGTTAGGCAAGTTCGTCCCAATAACAAGAATGCGCATAGTTAGGGTTCAAAGGAAATATTCAGAATTGTGGGATAATGTGGTCATAATCGTTCAGTATGTAGGTGCAATCTTGACCGATAATTGCTTCTCAGTGATCCTGTATAAGACCGACGAATACATTCGATTTATAGCGTTCGTCAGCGACTTTCTTACGTGGCCTTTAGTTCTTCTTATGTTGACACACAAGACACTAACCGACATCTTACCTCATACCTCAATTCTGTATGTTAATTTATATTAAGTAATTAAATATATTGCTTTTTCTTATATTCTTCTGCGCATATGTATCTGGAAGACTCGAAGATTGGGGATTCTTAATCGCTGGCAATGAATACTTTTAATTTATAATCTGTACATTCTGAGCTATTCTTGATCTTTATAAATTCAAACGACAATTTCAATTCAGCATCGTAGGCGTATTGAACTAAATGTATCCTCTTATCATAGATAGAACTAAGAGAAAAGGTGCACAGAACTATCCGGAGCATACGCTCAAGGCGCGTTACTAACTACGCTATCCTTGCTAATTCGATTTGATTTATAATGTGTGCGGTTCCTGAGGCGGTTAGGGCCGTACTTTCCAATTAATGATAAGCTGCCTCTATCAAAGTTGTCGGCGAGGAAATTACTGATATTTGCTGCTTATTTTCTAGCGTTGTTTTGCTGCAATGATATTTGTTGCTACGTGATTCGTGATATATTTAATCGATTTGAGTGGGCTTTGTTTATGAGCAATTAATAGGATTTATCTATTTATCGGATAACAATGTACGATAAATGAAGTAGCAACGCGGCAGGCAATTCAATGCTTGTGTTTATGGATTGAACATACATTTAATTGTTTGCAAACTAAATGGTCCCGCAAATAATGGGCGTAATAACAAATGTAATTTAAGTTATAGAGGAATTTGAAGGTGGGACATTTTGTGGTTCGACTCCGGAGGTACCACCACCGCTTACTATCAGGTGGAATGCATGTGATACCCACTTTTTTTAAAGTGTATTAACAAGAATTACATTTTTGTGAAGGAAGATTATCATCAGAAATAAATTAGAGATTTAAAGAGACAAGAAAATGGACAACCGAAAAACTTGTTAAAGGCTACAAGTATGAGAAAACAGTACAACTTAACTTATTTAGGCTAACTTTGAAAGAAGATAAAGTAAATCTGCATCAAGACAAGTTAAAGACCACAAAGAAATGTCTTACTATGAATACATTGCAATGTCTAGTTAATACTTTTCGTTCTGCGTCCTTAAATATGACTTTTCTTCGCAATAAACAAATACTATCAAAATGCAAATGTACAATGAGGTTTGTCGCCGGCCGCAGTTACAGTCAATCATGTCGCACTAATCGCCGATGGGTACGATTGACCTAACTTTATTCCTTTACTAGCTTATACACGCGGCTTTCGGCCAACACGCACTGGAGGAGTGTTGCGAAGAATGGTCCAGGCCTTCCTTTTCTCTAGTAGTGGGAAGAGGCCTACAGCTGCAGGACATAAAAAGTTTGCGGCCGTGGTTTCGCTTACGTTTATGTATATGATCGTTAACAATTATACGATCAAATAAAACTATTTTTTCTTTCCCTCGGTAACAGTTTTTTTATCAAATGTACTATAAATTCTTGTATCCATGACAATATGTGTACAAAATTTCGTAATATTCGATTGAGTAGTTAAGGCGTGAAAGCGTGACATACAAACTCATATTCGCATTTATTAATTTAGTTAGGATTCCCTTCGACTTGTCCGCTTTATGCACTGCTTAGTTCCGGGTTTGATTCCCTATTGGATATTTTTGCTTTATAGACATGTTTTCTTCTTACACAACTTATCGTAATTTAAGCTTTGAATAACTGTTAAGATGTTTGTGTTTTGCTAAACGAAGTGTAATTAAACGATAGAAATCAAAATTAGAAAACTATAATATAAGTAAATGCAAGAGGTTTATTTAACTAATAAGAAAATAATACGTTAGAGGTTAAGTTAATCTAATGATATTTTTGGTAAATAATAAAATCAATAGATGGATCCCTAAGCATATGTTTTTGTATGGCGTGCCTACACTTGACTGTAACTAAGTATATTGGTATATAAAACAAAATAAAAATATATTGGTGAAATATATATTTTAATGTTAATAAAAATATAACGACATATTTATCAAGCGGTCAATCTTCTACAACACAATGTTCTTATAACACCGACAGAACCGCGGTATTTACTGGTGCTACTACTAGTGTTACATGTCCATTAATACATTCACACGCTGTTAAGCTGATGATATATTGCATTTACGAACAGCGACAAAGTTGCAACATTGTTGAGGAATACAAGCATTCAAATAAATCTCATAAGTCGTCAGGAGAATCAATTTTATAGTGAAAGTCAAATGTAAGTTATGTATGTGGGTCTGATTTTCTCTGTGAAGGTTTATCGATATCTTTTAATTATTCGATAGTGTATTCGTATCTGTACCAATTTCTGCTGGTTCAAATAAATCTATACATATAATAAATCTGTAAGTGATTGCTCTCTGTACATGGAAAATAACTGAGAGAAAACCATTTTTAGGGGTCTTTATTAAAGACTAGATTTTTTGTCTGTTTGTCTGTGCGTTTGTGCACGCTAATCTCAGAAATGGCTAATTCGATTTGAATGTAATGATGTATTGAGGTAAGCTTCACTTAACATTTAGTTTTTATTTAATAAAAATCGGTTCATAAATAAAAATGTTGTGGGACGGGGACGGGTACGGAAGCGGTACGAAGTTCGCCGGGTCAGCTAGTTATGATTAAATAACAACACAAAAAATTTCTCCTTCAAAACCGACGACGCGTTGGCTCCTCTGGTGTGTTTTAAAACGTAACGTGAGTAACGATTAGCGTTTTTACCAATATTTCGATCCAGTTGAATGGATCATGGTCACGGCGGAGTAACAATCACTTAACATCAGGTGGCCAGCATACTTCTTCATCAGGGTTGCATACTATGCATAAAAAAATATAGATTCACGAATTCTTGTTGCTGCTACTTCATTTACAGTTCATAAGAAAGTGGTATTTGTAACTATTATACAATCTGTGTCGCAAACTGTACTAGTATACGTGTACGTACCTATAAAATATTAATTAACGCCATGGCCCACGCGTTTAATTCCTATGTTACTCAAGTGAGTTTATGAGAAACATGTTATTGCTTTATATTTGCCTCATCTTGTATCAAAATTGCGGTAAGAAAACGTAATTTAGTACATAAATATGATGTAGTGAGGTATAATGAAGTTATAATCATGCAACGTGACCATACTTTTGTTTAAATGTTCCGGATAGTTTGGATATATTTATTTAAAAATTTACCGATGGCTTTTACATTTAATACATTGCATTTGCTTGCATTTCAGCTGCACTTGCTTCATCAGATGTCGATTTAAAATCCTATAAAAATGTTAAAGAAAATTACTATATGTTGAACGAGATCCAAAATATGATAGTTAATTTTAAGCCGATCGTTCTTCAAAATCTTTATAAGGATATAACAGCGAACTTTAGAACGAATGATACAGTGACAACGAATTTCTTAAACGTGAAGCTATATTCTAAATCAAAGTTTAAACTTAACAAAATGTTGATAAGTTATGAAACATATGCAATTAAAAAAACTTTAGCAAAACTACAGTCGATTCTAGACCATGTAGCTATTATATTGCAAGTAAAGAAAGTTGAATTACCGCCAATAAAAAATATGAAAAAAGACTTTTCTTTTAATGCTCACCGATACTTCGCTAAAATTAAAAAAGAAAGTTATGTAACGAATATAGATAAAGAGTTCTTGATGTTACAAACTGTACAAGATTTTAACACTTTTCTATACAAAGAAGAAATAAAATTACTCCGTGACATGGTATTAGAAAATGATCGCAACAATGTATCAAAAGATGTCATTATTACTATAATGAGATACTGTTACAATGAAATCATGGAAAATAAAAGAGATGACATGGAATACTTGTGTATTAAACTAAACATTTGTAGGCCATACTTCGGATTTACTGATTACATGGTTGATATTCTACGTGAGCTATTAAATTTGTCGGATGCAAAACTTTTGAGCTTTTTGATTAAATTATCAATCTCTATCAACGATCGATGTGATTTTTTTCAATCAATTTTGGGGCCTTCATTAGCGATGAAGTTAAGATCGAAATTAGGAAACATAATGGTCAAAGACCTTGTAACTTTTAGAAAACTTCTTATTGATATACGTACTTACTTGGCTAAAAGGCACATGTTTATTTCCAACACGGGTGAGAAAGAAGATAAAAAAGACAAGGCATTACATATTCTTGTGGACATTATAGACAAGTCATTTGATATTAATGGGGATGAAATAATTTCGATGCATTTTGATATAGTATTAAAAACGATAGCAGATTGGTCGATGGGACGAAAAAGTGATATACAGAAAATTGTAAAAATATTTGTCGACCACGTAGTAGACATTATGAAATACAATTTGAACCACGAAGCTCAACTTGAAATAAGGGCATTGATAGATGTTATTATGAAAAAAGAAGACAGGAGTAATAAAGTATATCAATATATATTCAAGGACGGCTCTAAGTTCGTCAGAGGAGAAGATGTCACAACAAAGTTATCGTTAATTGATTAAAATATTATAAAATGCAATTAGTTCTACTTTATGATCGTTATTGTTTAATGTAATAAAATAACATTTGCGGTACTGCTCGCAACCTCATGTTCATTCAACGCAAGGAAATTGATGCAGTCATTTTTCATGGTCATTTTTCATCTCAACTCCTTGATAAACCTCAAATAGATAGGGTAAATCGATCTATTTAATCGATTTGAACTGGACTTCGTTCTTATTAATGCGTCGCTACATCTGTGGGATGCCTTGTTCAAAGTTTTGGGAAGTCTTGTTTAAAATAAATGGAAATACAACCATTACACGTAGATTGGCGGAATCGTATATTAAGTATAGTAGATTACAAATATTATCAGTATAATGAACATACCTAGAATAAATCAGTACAGGTTGTTACCTGTACTGATTAGGAAGCCCGAAAGCATCTTCCTTTGTTAGGAAGATGTTTTCGGGCTTCCTAATGCGATTGTTGTTTCGATTGAGGTATTTTCAGACTGATGTACGGACAGCACAACAGAGTGACATTGATTGATTAAATTACAAAACATTTCGTTTATATGCGTATAAATAAATTCAGAGTTAAAAAAAATGTTTAATTTACAGTGCTGAATATTTTTTTTTCTAAAACATTTTTCGTCGTGGAAGACACATGGCTTGAAGGTGGCACAATGTAGAACCTTTTACGGTCCGACACCGTTACACCTATTTCTGTCTTATAATAGCAGTGTTGTTGCTGCTGTGTTCTTGTTTGAAGGGTGTGGTCAGGGAAACATACTTAAGTCGTTCCAACTTAGTCCTTAGGTCGACCTAAGAAAGAACTTTGATCCTGGCTTAGGTTGTTACATATGCCCATGGGCGGCAGTGACTATTTACCATCAGGTGGACTGCATGCTCGTTTGCTACTTCCCAGTTATATAAAAAAATGGCATACAAAGACTGTAGAATCAGACAACTCCACTCAATGCCAGCGATGGAATGAGCTTGTGCGTTAATATCCTCTTTTACTGGTTTCCTACGGTCTTCGATAAGGCAGAATACCTTAATATGTGCCTGTTTTTATATTAAATAAAATTATGTAGTATGACACAGATGGCGCTACATGCACATAAAACATGGATGCCTTATATTTTATTTATCTGTTTTTTATCTAAGTTTGTTTTACGTATGTGTGTATTTTCATTACTTCGTTGTATTTTCTTTCTTTCTATTAAATTGTTAACGCTACTTAATTCCGTCATGTGATACTGAACTGAAATTTACTACTGAAGCCGTGTAATGTTGGCCACCCCTCGTAACCACGGTGATGGATTTTAACTATCGATCTTCGGTAGTATAGTTAGTTATAGTTATATATTATACTTCTAGTATTAGTATAGTTTTTAATAGTTTGTACCCATGACTTGCCGAAGAATGAAATCCCATCCACACAGTTTGACAAATACCGGTCCTCGCGGTTACGCGATCTTTCCTCCCACGCACTTGCACATTGAAGAATGAATTTCCCCCGGAGCGCTAAGACATGGGGTTCTTCAAACGTACCATAAAAAGAGCTCTACTTCAAAGCTAGCGTTACATCGGAGATACCTTTGTTGTTACAAATGTCCATAGGCGGCGGTGATCATTAAACATCAGGTGGCCTGCCTCTTCGCTGTTTTTGTGGTTTAAATCGCAAATTTAAACTGTACATTTATGGACAGAGCTCAACTTATTCGATTAACGATTCAATTCAATAATACTGAAAATGTATTGTTATCTTTGTATTAGATTTTGTTGTATTACTTTACTATCTAAACAGCTTTCTAAAATAATATAAGTATGATGTAAAATAAATTAGTTTTTTCGTTTAATTTTGCAAACAAGCATTTTGCAAACATGTCGACGGGAATGTACACAATGCTCACGATTAGCATGCACACGAAGAAATGCAAAAATCTTTTCTTATCGCACAAATGACTCATGAACAGTGACAACCCAGCTGTCTTTAGAACTGCAGATTCGGAATTGCAGCAAGTTAAAAGTTTTGAGTATTCTGCGCTGGGTAATATCGATATCAAGAAAATATAACCTTCACACCTGAAGGCTCTAATTAAACGATTAGGGAAAGGGGAGATAGAATTGTCGTAGTCTGTAATTTTTAATATTAACAATTTTATTTAACCCGAGCAATGCCGTGGACGAAAACGCCTTCACTACTACTACTATACAACTCTATAGCATACATTAGATCATTAAAACTATGCAATGTTGTTGCTTTATCTGGATTATACATATTTATGGGGCTAACGAGAGTATATATTTGGTTAATTATAAAACTAACACTTCACGTGTTAAACGTATCTTATTTCGTGGCTGACGTGTGAAGTGGATCTCATTATGAATGGGCAAGCTGACTCTTGGTGAATAATTTATTAGTGAATAATTTATCCATATCTATTTGTATTCTTGTTACCTTGGAGCGGTATAAACAAAATATCACTTATTTCCAACAAGACCAACATAAGTGAAACATTTTGATTTTTACAATTATATTACAATTTACACATTACCACATACAAAAACTTTTCAGCTAAAGGATATTCTCAAGATCAGAAAACTCGATTTCGATAGTGGTAGAACATTTTGGGGCTCTACTCCGGAGGCACCGCCACAGCTATTTCTGCCTTATATTAGCAGTGTTTTTACTGGTGTGTTCTGGTTTATAGGCGTTGCAATTTAGTCCTCACAGTCCTAAGAGTAGCAACGCACTGGTGGTCGATCTATGAAATAACTTCGATCCCGTCTTAAGCTGAACAGATTTCCACGGGTGGCAATGACTCTATCAGATGGACTGCATGCTCGTTTGTGACGTCAATATTATGAAAAAAATCTCTTCAATTCAGAAGAAACTCTCTGTAAGGTCAAAAATATCGTGTTCTCTCAGTGACCGGTAAGGCAGTCAGGCACGTGCCAAACAATGCATTATGGCTTATGGCAAACCAATTTTAGCCATTTATGCCTTCATAACATTGATTGTAGGACGTGGCCACATACGATTTCTTTTAAGTTGTGAAAATAGCATGACCAGTGAATAGGATTTGAATTTCCAAAAATCTTAATGCTACTTAAAATCTTGACTCTAATTTAAATCTTGTACTTAGACCGGCGGAGGGTTATCTGGGATTCGAACCCACTAAAACCTGGCGGTTTACCGCGGATTGGCACTGGGTGCGAAGGTGCCCCACTTCGAGGCACCTAAAACGCCGCATCGGCTGGCTGTCGAGGAGCCCCACCCGGGCCAACGTCCAGCCCACAACGAGCCGTCCGCGGCCGACCACCTTCTGTGCGGCTGTCAGCGGCAGCGCAACCATGCCGATCTCTCAGTTAGCCCCGTCTTCCGTCCCCGTCAGTTCACCGACCTGGCCACCCGGGTCACCTTCCCAAAGGCCTCCGTCAGATCCATGGAGTACGCCTTCTCGGCGTTATTAGCGTCGGGCACCTGGAAGATGGGTGCTCCAATGACGTTTTAACGTCTAGCGTTCTTGGCCTCCACCTCCGGCAGTAGCGCTAGTACCAACCACCGCGGCACTGTCGCGAGCACGCAGGCTGGGCAACACCAGAAGTTGTTGCACCTTCCTTCCTATTCCTCCTCACCACCGCCAGACCGTCAGGTAGTAGAAAAATAAATCGAAGTTAGTTGAAATTAGTATTGAATTTTTACTTATTTACTTTATTTCATAAAATTTTACTAATTACCAATAGTTAACTTAATATATTATTACTATTTTACTAATTATTTCAATTTTATTAGGCTAAGTTTAACACGTATTACGTCCGATGTGGCTAGACCCTAAGGCACTAAACTCTATTTCCGTACCGCGAACGGAATGTTCGCCCTTGATTGGAAACCGATTTACAGTCCTTTGTGTTGTTTTAAATTTACCCTGCGCCTTGTTTGTTTTTTATATGCATTATATGAATAAGCTGCAAAAACCTCTGCGTCCTGGACCATAAATAAATTAAGAAAGATAATTTTTTCACCTGTTAAGTTGGTCAAAACTACTAAGAACAGGGACAAGGAAGGGAACAGGGACAGGGAAATGACTCTAAGGCGGTACGAAGTGTGCCGAGTCAGCTAGTAATTAATAAATGTAATTTTTGATTCTTCTTAATCGGATGTGGGCAAAGCGATCAGTTAACCTGCCGCAGAGCTATGTTGATTTATCTTTTTCAGGTTTCCTGATTTGATTGATATTATACGAGATACACATTACATACTCTCGTATCCGTTATATTTCAATCTGACCTACTCGTAGTTATAAAATGACACTGATTTATTACTAACATCTTTAGTGTGCAGAGAAACATCTAATAAATGTATAATAATTTATATCATTAGTCTAGTGCGTCTGTTTATTCAAAAGATCCGCTATTTACATCAGATCTTAATTGAGACCCTAATAATTAATTCTATTTCTAGAATGTAGGGTGTCTGGGCTTGTCAGTCATTTCAATCTTCGTTAAGATCTAATAAAAGTACGTGGAATGCATTTAGAACTGATATTGCGATAGACCATCAAACTAATAGAAGCGATGAGGTGGCGGATAATTTGTAATCAGAATACAGAATAACAGTTTGAATTTTCGAGGCCTTGCTACTCAGCAATATGCTCCTTAGTATTATACAAACAAAAAATACAAGATTGTATGCAGATAGATAAATGTTAATAGCAGTATGTCATTCCCTGCGTATAAATAGCAGTGCTCCGGTATCTCCAAGGAACGTTCCGGTTTCCCGGAGTATGTACGCCTCACTCCTCGCTTTGCCACGAGTTTTTTTAATAGGTGAGCTGGTGAAGAGGCTGGCAAACTACCTGGTGTCGATGTCGATGTCAAGTGGTCACCACCGCCTATGGACATATGCGGGACATATAACAACAGAGGGATCGCCGATGCATCACCGGCTTTAAAGGAGCGCTTTTTTGTGCAACGTTTGAAGAAACTTACGTCATAGCGTTCCCGGGAACCAGGTCCAATGATTACATATACATAAAGGATACTTAACATACATACATACTTAACCGCCGCGTTCCAACTTAATCCGCAGGGGTAACGACGCATCTGTGGTCGACCTAAGAAAGAACTTCGATCCTGTCTTGGGTTGATTACAGGTGTGCATGGGCGGCAGTGACCACTTACCGTCAGGTGGACTGCATGCTCCTTGGCTACCTCCTAGCCTTAAAAAAAAGAGGATCATCGTAGATACGTGATGACATAAATAAAACGTGATTTTGACAATTCTATCCCAAATACACTCTATGTTTATAACCCTAACGAGGGCTACCTCGTGGCCTGATTAATTCTAAGTATTTATTCTAGCTGTGCTTAATTGTTGGAGTAAGAGGATACGGCCCTGGCAACTTTAAGGTTTTGCAGATATAATATAATCGAGGGGAAAGAATTTATGGTACGAGCATTGCTAAGCCTTACTTGTACAGTGTACTTGTAAATTGATCTTGATGTCCAACAGTTCAACAAAAGTCGAGTGCTATCGTTGGGATCATTGTAAATGATGCAGTATACTATCAATAATTTATGGTATAATATTTTATATACCGTCTAAGACATGACCAGGTTAAAAAGTGGCTACTCCCATCACTTTTCCCCTTCACCCCTAAAATCTTGACTGCGGCCGATATTGATATACTTAGGACTGAAGATAGATATTTAGCAGTAGGATGTAAAAAATGCAACTAAAGATACTATTCCTAGACAAACTGCAGTCAGCTGTCACCCAAAGCAAATCTTGTCTTTTACAAGCTTGCAAGTTTCCATGTTTGTTTTGTTGACAAATCTGACATTCGTCAATAATCTTGTCTCACAGTCATAAGCGCTTAGCCGTTCAAAATCACCTTTTACCGTTGGCGTATGCTTCCGTATGCATATAAACATGTTATTTCTGGCGCAAACCCGGTCCACGGAACGTTGACCTTGGCGGCGTCATTCGCTTTATTCTCCAAACCTTGGGAGTCATGTATTGCACTTGCGAGTCAGTTCTCGCTTCAGTAAACGGAAATAAAGGATCAGATACTTGAGAATCTGCTGCTTTCATCTTACGGCCACTATTATGAGTAAACGCGATGAAGAACACAATGGTGTGAGTAGTCTGCACTGCTGCAGTTTGCGCCAATCTTTTCAAAGAGGACGAAATTCTGTCAGAGGCATAAGTAGATTGTGTTGTGTGTAGTTTTGCTGCTCTTGAGAAGGACGTGAAACTTTGTGTTCATTTGCCAGGTTCTGGAAAAACTTTTTTTCTGTTCATCCTTTTATGTGTTAAATAAAATCATAATGTCGTACCTATTTTAATATCTCGCTTGTGTAGTTGAATTATTTCCGAAGTTTTTATATTATGAATGCAGGTTCGTCTTAAGAAATATATCAGAGAATTCGGGAAATGTGTACATGTATTATTGTTATATCGATCCTATTAATAGAACAATAAGTTACTTTATTATAATATTTTATAAAGCACATTAGAATTCTTTTAAATTTTAGCGCATCAACTATAAAATAAATATTTGAAATATATGTATGTTACAGTTTCTAATTCTTGCTATTTTATTTTAATAGGCACGAGATAGTTCGTAGATAACTTACTGAATAGATATAATGTAAACTTCTTGCTGTAAATATATGAACAGAAGAAAAATTTAATGAATATCCCATCATTATAAACAAAGAGAAATTGTTTGCATTGTCATTACGTAATTTAATTTTGATGGATAGATGTATGCCGTGACGTCATCGCGACCTTCTGAAAAGAGTAGAGTTTTAGCTAAAAAACAAAACCCAATCGAATTTAAAACGGCATTTGTTTGCACAGCACAATATAATTGCAGATTGCTATCAGACCCGTTTAACGGATCGCATAGAACATGCAGCATCACCGACATATTTATCACTTCACACTTATAATCAAAGTGATCACACTTCCGGTTGACGAAGAAATCTCTCCTTTATCTATTGGAGTTTAATTAAAATCAGCCACAGTTAAACGGACGGACAGATAACATCGGTGTGTTTTTAATAATAGTGAAATGAATTATTGCAGCATTTGGTTTGCTTTCCATTGCGTGGTAAAATTAAAGTGGAGATTTTTGGTCTAATTAAATTGTGACTTTTTAGTCTAGTTTCTGGGGCAGATATAGTGGTAACTTAAACCTCTCATTAATTGTTCGAAGTTGTTATGATATTTACGAGAATTCGATACGAGGTGCCAATGGTCAAACTACGCGATATATCCAGAATATTAATTTTAAACCTGCATTGGGTCTGGATATGTACTAAGACATAGAATGGTGTTGTAAGCAAAAGTGGTAGGTGAACTATAAGACAAGAAGTTGGGGACAACTGATCAATAAAATACAAGTACAAGTGAATGAGATTTTTATTTATAGTTGATGCTTCTAGGATGTATCCAGGGGAGTTGGCATTTTTTATAATAAAGTACAGGTTATGAGTCAAGTTCTGTGGACAGTGTTTTATGGAAGCACGGGGTACCCTATTACTTGCCATAACCTGTAAGAAACAGTGACTTCTAACTAAGAGCTATCTCTAAAGGAATCGTGGAAGAGAACCTAGTAGTAAACCTGGTAAATGGACACACATTTCGTTAGTGTTGCTTTTAAAGCTATTATACTATTTCGTTATCATATGAAACCAAGCGATGTATGTCATAATCGCATTTATTTTCCCGCGATATGAAGGAAGATGTTAGAAGGAAATAATTCATCACGGGCACGTCTGGGCAATATTGCGACTAGTTCAAATATAATCAGAAATTGCAATAAGTGATGCGAGCTGGAAAATATTTGGCGGGTGTCCGTTATTAAGGGTAGATAGGATGGAATGCATATAAAATGACGAAGTAACGGCAGTTATAATTACGGTGTAATTACGGTGTACTGTACTCTCCTGTCCTGACCACTTTGTGAGCGTACATTGTATCGGGGAATTCTATCTGGTACTCTCAATGGTACGCAAAATAGGTACCATTTATTTGTCTAGTATGTCCATCCTATCGTAATGTTCACCCTATCCTAATGTCTATCTTAGATTTATATTTTTTCTGTTTTCTTTATTTCTTATGTTTGATTCTGATTTCTGTGTGCTGTGCATTGAAAGTGGCAGAACATTTTGTCGTTCTACTCAGTAGACACCACCCTCACACCTACTTCTGCTATTTAACAACACAACACTGTTCTTGCTGCTGTATTTTAGTGTGGAGGAACACACCGAACCGCCGCTCCAACTTAGTCCTCAGGGGTAGCAACGTATTTGTAACAGGCATATAATAGCACTTCGATCCTGTGTGACGTTGATTATCAGGTTGATTTATCTACTGAATGCTGATTCGCTACATAAATACGAAAAAAAGGAACTTTATTCGGTATCCAACAAGATCGTTTGATATTCTGATTATAAGTAAGAGATATGACATCTATCACGGCTTGTCTGTCTCACCATTAGATTATATCTTCACCTAAGATATAAAAAAGTAAAAATGCGGTAAGTATGTAACCGCATAGGTCAGTATTTACATTTGGAAGTTGTCCAAATACCCGGTGGGTCGGCAACTGGTCGTAATGTGGCGGAAAATGATTGCGATACGCGCCATTATTGCTATAATGCGCTCCTTTGAATTAATTACGAATTATTGCAGCTGGAAATGCGCTTTGTGCGCTATATTCTTAGATGAGTGTTCAAAGTATTTTAGTGTGTACACAAGTGAATACGATACTTACAAAAATAGCTGGGGATTTGTAGCTTATGGATGGAATGGGGACACAGAAAAGTAGTACAGTCTGAATATTGCAAATTATATAATAGATTTCAAAATTTCCTTGCAAGTGTGAAATTTTCACATCTTCAAAACTGGAACACATCCTAACATTGCGACTAAAATGCATTAAAAGTTGTTAAACCCTCAACCTGTTCATATAGCAGACATACATTATATGCACTATTCATATACCTACACTAAGCAGAATAATGCTATACAACTCTAATGAAATTAGACATCTTCAATCTACTCCGAGACCCGTTAACTAGCATGCTGACACAACTTCCCGGAGGTTTACCGGTCCCGACTCGTCTCCGCGGTCACATCTGTCCCGCTCGCCGCGCTTGTCGGGTCGATCGTGCCCGTCGGGTCGATCGCGCGCCCGTCAGGTCCATCGCATCCGTCGGGTCGCCGCCCAACGCATCGTAACGGCACGCGACGCCTGCCAGCTCGATGCGTTCTTTGACGTTGATATCAAAACCAGAATGATTATGCGTTCTGCTCATAGGAATTCTGGATACGAAGTAAAGGTTAGGTCTTATATCATCTACCATTATTTAAATAATTATTTCTCAAGTGAGACCCTGCTTACTTTTTGACAGCGGTGTCCAGTATCTTAAACAATGTCTAAGACTCTTACAGTAAGAGAATTCAAAACTCTCTGTTGAGTCCGACTTTTTTATGATGTTTAATAGTGATAGATCATAGACAACTAAAAAGCTAAAATAAAATCAATAAATGATAATTCTTACAAATTATTACACCCGTTCCTAGGATTAGGTATATTAGTATGTCAATTACGCGGCCGCAACCCTTTTATATCCCAATGCTGGGCACAGGTCTCTTCCCACAACTGGGGAAGGTCCGGAGCATACTCCGCCACGCTGCTCCAATGCGTTTTGCGTCAAAGACGTAAACCATACTAAAGACGCTAATGCACTCGTCTCTACATTGAAAATCGTAAAATATTCTATATTACGTGTCGAAACCCAACCCACGGACAGCCTATCGTAGTGCTATCACTATCCATTGCATTTTGTATGGCGAGCCTTTTGCTATTTTATTGTCGTGATTACATATTGCAAGTTAGCGAGATGTAATTTAATACACAGCTTCTACCTGAGCTTCGCTTAAAAAAATGTTTTGAGGTTCTGATACTTATCTAAATCATATTTATGAATCTAAAATATGATTCATTATTTATATTCACCGTTCAAGCAAATATGCACTATATGTTTAGGGTTGAAATTCTTGTTTTCCTTCGCGCGTTCTGTAAAATAAGAAATCACAGTGTCCTAAATTTAACTGTAGATAAGATTAAGTTTCTTTAAAAAAATACGATTTTTTAAAAAATAATGCTTGTCTGATCTAGGTAGAATACGTAAGGTTTAAAGGAGTGTTCTACATATATAAGGCAAAGCAGTATGTCTGTAATCGACTTCAAGTAAGAGTCCTGTTTAATTGAAGAAACATAGGACAATGGACAGCCGTGACCACTTATTATCAGGTAGATTACAAGCTATCAAACTTACCGCAGCTTGCAAATAAAACTCAGACAGGTTGTAAGCAGATAGCTATCTGATGTTTCTCATACAATACTACTTTTAATTTATCCAATAAATTTGTAACACACTCCGATAAATTCATGACAATTCATGAATTACACGCGACGACATGATAATAAGTGGTCAC
>DWNJ01000231.1:0-17190 GCA_018250275.1 Udranomia eurus | reverse complement strand
ATCTTGTAAGTATATTTCTGCATAAGATAATTTCTAAATCCGTTCAGTGTGTGTACATTTTTTTGTACGATAGTACTAGGGGAATGTACAGCGTAAATGAACCCGATGTGTCGAAATCTATTGTAATCGTTGTGAGCTTCGGATGGCTTTATCGTAAAGCTTAGTTAATACTCGAGCCTAGGCTTTAGCTCAGCTGGGACCACAGCTGTTACAGTTTTCTGTACAGTCTATCGAAAGTGTAATACGAATTGTATAATAGAAAAAGATCAATCACGCACATCAACGACAAAAAAACGAAATATAATTAAAAATAAATCCACATACAGATAACGTCTCTTTAAACGAGTCTGGTTTAAAAATATTTATATAATCTGTATCATATTATATGTATGTATAATCTGTGTCATATAAAAACGTCAAAAACAGATACAACAAAAATCATCTTGTCTTGTCCATTGCTTGTAAATGAAAATGTTTTAGTGCCAAAATGTAGTTTATAGTTGTGTGATTAATAAGATATACATATGGTCATATTCAAATTGCTTTTATATACATACTACTTAATTAAACTGCCAAGTATCATATAAAAGTATGAAACATACTTTAAATGTAGTAAATAATGTAATATCCAATTTCGGTTTTCTATCTCGCTCATGTACGTAGAGCAATCGAGAGAGTCAATAGTGAGAGACGGATTTTTACTGCATTCTATAAATTATAAAGTTTTCTATTAAAATTAATGTACCTACTTGAATTCCTGAAAAATTATTGCCATTTAAAAGGCGGAAATTATTCTAGCAAAGTCAGTAACGGCACCCAAATCTTTGTGGCACCCAGAAAAACAATAATAAACAACATTCATGAAAGAGATAATAAAAATCAATTAAAATATAAGAAATTTGGAAAGGAAATATGTTTTGAGAAAATGTAGACAGCATTTGAAAATAAACCAACTGTCTTATACATTATATTATGTTTAATTCCTTTATTATTATTATTAATCGTATTAAGTACACTTCTTCTACGGCACTTCTCGTAGCTTTCCTACATTTTAAGCGTTTCGTTAATAATTTAAAAATTCCAATACATCGTATATTATTTTTGATTATTTTTGGAGATATTATTTATGTTTTGTTTTTTTTTTAATACATTTTATTCGTGTTAACAACTTCCTGTAAACATTAGAAATGTTGAAAAAAATAATACACTTATTTCGTGGATATTAATTTTGTTATTGTTAACATTTTAAGTAACTGATTTAATCGGTTTTTAAACATTTATTGTACAAACTAAAAGTTATGTTTTTTTCTTATTTAATTGTCACAGTACTCGGTAATCTACCCAAGACAAGATCGAAGTTCCTTCTTAGGTCGACCACAAATGCGTTGCTACCCCTGAGGACTAAGTTGGAACGCCTCGATTAAGTATGTCTCCCTGACCACACCCTTAATACCAGAACACAGCAGCAAAAATACTGCTGTTATGTAGAAATAGGTGTGGCGGTGGTGCTTCCGGAGGCGAACGATAAAAGGCTGCCTCAAAGTTATAAAAAAAATCGTAAGATTCTCGTAATCCAGTATCGAAATTGTATGTTTCTATTAGTTTTCGTATGTTTCTACTAGTTTAGGCTCAATGCACATCAAATGACATTCATGATATTGAAAATATTTTTGTTCACTCGCATTTTAATTTATTCTAAATATATTTGTATAGTATCGGGCTAGCATTTTTTAAATATTGTTCATAAGGCCCTATTCACATGGTAGCGGTACAAAGCTAATGAGTAACGTACCTAAAACAAAGTTTTCCATTAAACTAAGTGTCCATGTGATATATTATAGTAAATACATAGAGACGCATATTTTTATATATCAATTTTTTATGATTTGTGACTAACCTAAGATGTACATTGTTTGTTATTAAATGAGCGTTTGTTAAATGCGTCGTTATTATTTTTGGTTAATTTTTATTACATCCCTAAAAATAGTAACCTTATATGGTGTAATACGCACGCTAAGCGCCGTGTAGTGATAAAGATAAGGCTATAGTACATCGAATACACGCACACACACACACATACACATGCGCATGCATGCCCACTTCCCTTAAACTAAGTAAAGCCCATCTTTACTATGGTAATCACACTTCTGTTTGCATAAATACTTATTAACTTATCCCCAGACATCAACTACTCGGTTATCGATATTTCCCTCGGTGGGATCGAACTCATGGTTTCTTACATTTTGGTTCACTATAGACTAACATAGCTCCCACAATCATTTTCGTAGCAACTGTTGGATTGACATTTTGTTGCTTAACGCAATTCTAAAGTCAATTCCGTTCTGTCATAATTGAATAATGATGTCTGTCGTTTAGGCGTAATTTTGGGTACAAAATTCAAAAGTTTATAAATAAACATAAATACGTAATCAAAAATGTGCAGTTTATCTAATCTCGGACGGTAATGACTATTGAATCGGACAAAAGTATACAAAAACACAAGTTACCATGGCTCTGGAAAGTGGGTTTGGGAGGATTTGCCGGGTAAATAAGCTTCAAAATTTCAACCAGAACCGCTATTATGATTATGAGATGACATTACTCTGGATTGAGTGAGGTTTTATCACTACAATGAATAAGGACAGTTTTGGGAACATATAAATAAGTCTTGATTTGCCATCATCAATACCTACCGACCACTACAATACAATCTAGTAAATATGCTCCAAATCAAATATCACTTAGGTATATGTTCATACCTTTAGCACGATATTTTAGTATAACTTAGATTTCTGGCCCAATAATGTTTAACATTGACATATTCTACTATAAAATTCTTGGCTTTATAGAACTTTACTCGGCTTTTCTTGACTTTGCTCTGATATACTCTTTCGTGAACGACGATGTCTATATATTTCTTGCCCAAAATTATTTGAATTTAGTCTATTCTTCGGTAAAGTTGGCTTTACAGAGGTCGGCTGTTCATGGCTTTGATAAACTCTTCTGTAAAGAAGACACTGTTCTTGTTCACAGCATGGTGGCCACAACTATCGTGCATCCGTTAGATGTAGTGAAGGTTCGGATGCAGATCTTCCCGAGCTCTTGCACGACCTTGAGCATCGCCACGCGAATCGTCAGATGCCAGGGGGTCAGGTTTTTGTACGCAGGCCTCACAGCTGGGCTGATGCGTCAAGCGACGAACACCACCACTCGCATTGGCGTGTATAATTGGCTCTATGACACATATTATAGGTAGAGATCGTCTAGTCTAAAACCAAAGTCTTTAACCTCACATGAAACTTTTTATATACCAATATTACTTCGGTATCACGAAGATTTGATTGGTTTCTTTATAGATAATACAGATTATGCAAACTGCCCGATTTGTTGAACAACCAGTGCATATGTAAGTTGCAGTGCGACAGTGGACATATTTATAGTACCGTACACTTTGTGTACTCTCCGTCATACCGTACTCGTATTTTTGAACATGACTGATCGCCCGATTAGTTGACAAAATAGCCTTAGCAACACATACTAGTTGAGAAACACATTAAAAGAAATACATTAAACTAATTTTATTTAATGAAAGGCGTGCATTTTAAAACTGGAAGATCTCTACATACCCAATTAATTCACACGTTACTATTAGATGTAGGACATTATGAAACGAGCCATTAGAGTTTATGGTATGGCGTAAACGTCTATTACGTCGAGAGCTCTTAGAATATTCTATTATCTAAGGATATCTTAATTAATATGTATGTAGTCTTTTAAATGTACATGTATGGCAGGATGAATCATTTAGTAGCTAAACTCGAAAACATTAAGTTACCAAATATAATCAAGCGTGCCTCCTGCCCAAGATTCCTGTTCGTGCATTGTGAACGATTCTGAAGACGAGTTGAGTCGCTCTCAAGGTCAAGTCGACTAGAATGTTCGAGCTCCCACTATTACCGCCCCGACTCCGAAAGCCCCCTTTTAGTCGTCTCTTACGACAATTTTTCTGTCGGATTTTTTTAAGGCGCAATGGCATAAAACCAAACCTTGAAGAGAAAGTGCTCATAGGCATCATAGCTGGGCTGGCAGGCAGTTTCGCCGGGAACCCGTCTGAAGTGGTGCTTGTGCGCATGATGGCTGATGGGTCAGTTGAGCCCTGCACCCCTCGTGTCTGTCCTAGGAAGTATAATGGAATCGTACACGCTATTAGCAGGTAACAGTATCTGCTAGTATAGACCAGTAGCAAAACAATAAGCATCGAGTACATTTCTTACACCAGACAAAGAGCTTAAGAATTGCCCATGGATGTATTACATTGCGCAGTGATAACGGCTACTTTATAATGCACTTTTCCAATGTTTACAGAATATGCAGGGAAGAAGGCGTGGGAACCCTGTGGCGCGGCGGAACGCTGACTTTAAGCCGCTCCGTGTTCGTCAGCAGTGTGCATCTAGGAACTTATGCACAGGTACTAGAAACAATTATTGTAAATAATGTCTTCTTAATGAATTAATTGCTTTGTGTTATAACTATTCATTTGAAATTGTAAAAATAAGGAATTTCAGCAGTCCACCCAATGGTAAGTGCCGCCCATGGAGTTCTGTAATCAATCTGTAAGTTGGAACGCCTCGGTTAAATGACTCCCTTGCCACACCAGTCAGACCAGAACACGACAAGAACACTGCTATTATAAGGCAGAAATAGGTGTGGCGGTGGTGCCTCCGGTGCATAGAACACTTCCACGTTTTATACTATACTATAATAATATATAAACCATGTGTATACTATCCGAAGATAAATCTGCTGAATCAACAGGCGCGCGAGATGATCTGTGACCGTCGGATGGTGAGAGGGCTGGCGCTGCAAGTGTACACGTCTCTCACTATCAGCTTCTTCACCGCCGTACTCACGCTGCCTATCGATCTCGTTAAAACTAGGTTTGTTGTATTAACCACCTTCTTTACACAGATCAATACCATGTTCTAAGAGTACTTTAGAGGATCTTTAATTTTATCCGTCAGCAATACATGATATATTGATGTTCTTCCTTCAACTATGGAATCTTTAGAGCAAAGATACAGAGTTTGGGTTAAATTAACAGTTATACTCAGAGGCACCACCGTATTTATTGTATTTAACAAGGTGATTATATTATCGTATATTATTATCCTAAGGTGGACTGCTCACTTTTTACTTCACCATAGAAATCAAGAAATCGCCATAAGCCAACCATTTCAAGTCAATTGGGTATTCTTGCAAATTGGAGGAAAACTGATTTCAGATACCAAGTTCAACAAGGGAGCATGAAGGAAATCTTTTCGAGCATCTTGAAAGAAAAAGGCGCGCTGTATTTCTGGAAGGGATTCTTACCTTACTATATCCGAATGGGTATTCATACTATCACAACATTTCTTTTGTTCGAGAATCTTAATAAGTTTTACAACGAACATAAATCAAACATAAGAAAGTGAAAATAGGTACGTAGTGTATATCCGACAAAGTATAGTACAAGGATTTGTATGAGAAATAGCTCTTGACATGTGTGGAAACAGTATGAAACATACTAACAAAATACAACTAACTTATTAACTCGTATTTACATTTATGTTAAAAGTTATGCAATGTGACACCAATGCCATAAAAATATAAAATCAGTTTTCTGATTACCGCATCGTGATTTCCAAATGGATTAAATATGTGATTGTATTGTACAGATAAAGCAAACTGTAATGTAGAAGCTCATGTAGGCGTGGCCAGTCAGCTAATGCTTCAGTTATAGGTCTTCAATTAGTTACTTGACATATTCCGCCGCAGATCTCGGTTAAAGTATGTTGTGTCTACGACTGTATCACAGATTTACCGTCAACAAATGTAACGAGCGAAGCGTGCTACGTCACTAAGCCTGCAAAATCAGTAACTAATGCCATTAACGGATTACAAAAGCGGCATACTGTCAAATATTAAGGAATGCGGTGCGTTCTACCTCTCTCCGGGAGTGATAAATAAGTGAGGATCCGAGCGGACTGTTCAAAATTCGATGGTGCTCGAGAATGTGCGTTTGATTGAGGAGAACTCGTTGGAAACAAATCAGCCATGTTCAACATTTATCAGCATATGAAAGCGAACAATGAGGGACGGGATCCGGGAGAATCGTCCACGACAGGCCACGATCGGTTCTACCAGGAGAAGCCCAGAACCAGCTACAGGAAGAAGAAACGTCGCGGTGCCTGCAGGAGGGCACAGTCTGCTGCCGAGCTCAACCATGAGTCAATCGCAGCGGCCAACAAACGAAACATGTTTCGAATGCGATCCATTTCCACGGATAGAGAAGAAAACGAAGGTATACTATCAGAACCTACCTATTTTTGAATAAATTTTTATCTAATTAACATAATAACAACACAAGCGACATGTTGTTCTCTTCCAGTCTTAATTGCCCTTCGTATCAGTGTCGTAGAAAATTTAATTAAGATTGGTTCACGGCTTGATGAGTAGCATTGATTTATCTATTATGCATATAACCGATATTATTTATTTAACTGCCCAGTTTTAAAATGTTTTATATGTAAAAATGCTTTGTTGTAGACAATTTGGTATGATAAACAATTATTCTGGCTTCGGAGGACTTTGATAATTTCAAATGATTGACAATCAAACAATCGTAATCTAATATTTGGATAAACAATTTGGAATTTTTAGACAAATTTTTATAGTGTAGAATACCTTACTAGGTTTTTTTAGGATGAAATTATCCAAATTAGGTGCTCACATTTTTCTGTCACTACAGTGTCCACTATTAGGCCAATTTCTAGGATATCGGAACATTCTCTCTTCACCCAAATCACTCATAGCAACGACATCTTTCTGGATGTGATTCTCGGTGTGATGTTTTACTAACAAAAATGTTTGTTTCGTGTTTTTTTCTGCTCATCGGAAGAATCTGGGAAACAAGACGAAGCGGACGGAACGTCGTGCAATCGTACATCAAGTATCTTCGATTTTATTTTGTCAATACCTTTTGCACGTGGCTTCGCTAGAATGGATTTCTCTTTACTGCTCGGCTTCTTAGGTAACGGCATAGCAACATTGATTGTGGAAGTCTCATCCGTCTGATTGGTTGTACATCTCACGCGTACGTACGAATAAACTGACCATTGTATTTATAGTCACTGCCAGTGGTGGATTTAGGTACTGGGTGGCTTCGTGCGCCTCGTATGCAATTAAATTCAAATTATAAATGAAAGAACATATTTTAAATGATTTTAAGTTATTTCAGTACATTATGCACTAGGTGTGCGCCATGTCGCAAGATTCCTGGAGTTTCTTGATCGGCATCCCCATTTCGCAGAAGGTATATGGCTACTGCCATATAGGTACCTATATTATTTAAAAATCTCTTCAAGGGAATGCTATACAGCCCTATTTTGGTTTAAATCGATTTAACATTATGAATACCTATCCTGAGTCCTCCACTGCAAGTAATCACTACAATTCACGGTTAACAAACCTGATAATCACATTCACACACACCGCTTCATATAACATAACTTATTATTTGTTGGCACATTGATCGAAATACGATAAATACCTTACACAATTTACATTTTAGAAGAGAATACAGAGCGAACTCCACTCGTGGCCCAGAAAATTGATTCACTGGCCAAGCTATTGTTCAATAAATCCTTCATGGGTTCCAGTTCTGGTAAATCTTCGCCACCGGAACCGTCGCCGTCTCCGAAGTAAGTAAATCAAGATTTTTCAAGTATGTACCGTAGGTGGTAAACAATAGGAGTAAGACCGACTGGGCCCGATTTGAGGGAGGGCACGCCCGCCGTGCTCCGTGGCCTCCACAAGAGAGGGGCCACAGACATTCACGTATATTCAATTTAAATGTAGTGAACTATCGGGTATCGGATTGCAGAGGTGAATAGGCGAAGACCTTTAAGATAAATGTGTTAATCCGCCACTAAGGGCTTCCGCTCATTCGTGGCCCCAGGACCTCCACACCTCTAACTCGGGCCCAGAAGACCGACTGGATTTTTTACCACTATCAAATCTTTTTCAATCAAGCATTTCTCTGCCTATTGTTCAGCATACGCCAATTTTTTGCCCCGGTTTGATTTTACACTATAGAAATGATCCTGAAACATCAGTGATTAGAACAATCATGTCATTGGGTCTTCTGGCTACAAAATTGAGTGCAGTACAGTGTCTACCCTTTTAATTGACATGGCAATTTATATTTATCTAATAATGTTCTATTGTCTTCTACCAGGATTGCAGAAACGTCTATGGAAAACACTGTCACTTTAGCAATCTGCGCAGAGTATTTGTCACATACTTCCAGGTATGTTCTTTCGTCTCACAATTTGGTATTAAGTGGAGTTTTTTCACATCGATAACTACTACTTACTACTGATTCTTTATATCACAGGATAGCAGTGTAAACACTGTTACTCTAAGGCATACTTGGTATAAAATTCTACGATTGAACTAACTGGTCATTATAAGTTATTTTAACATTGACAAACAAACAAGTACCTGTAATTTGGACATCTGAAATCAACCAGGATCAAGACAGGATCGAATTTCTCTCTTAGGTCGAAGAACTAAGGACTAAGTGGGGACGCCTCGGTTAAGTGTGTCCCTCTTATCAGCAGCAACACTACTATCATTACCATAGCGTTCTTGCTGCTGTATGTTATAAAGAGTCGAACCGAAATAAGTTCTACCATCTTCAAGTAAGACCGTTACAAGCTATAGTAGGCTTAAAATGTTTTCTGAATGATGATATAAGTAAGTAATTTTTTTTCAGATACGACATGATATCCCCGCTGAACTCTATCGGACTACGGTCAACCAAACGATGGTTTGTTGTCCATGACAATTCGATGAAAACAGATAGACTGTTGACATTGGTAAGTCACTTCAAAGATAGGTTTAGTCTAAGACCAACACTGAACATAGTACATAAAACAGAGTACCTAATAATTGAAAAAAAAAACTCTTGAAAATATGTATTTAAAAATATTTTACTAAAAACCAGCGTGAGCGGAGAACGAGCTTAACCGTTGTTCCCTTTAACACTTAACTAACTAACTAACTCTTTAACTCGTATGTTCTTTGGATATAAATATATCTATCCAAAAAATACCTGAAAATAATGAACCAAACATACCAAGATAAAATCAACTAAGCCGTTTGGGTTCAGTTTAAATTGGTTTCTAACCTGAGCCCTTTCTTCCTCAGACGCCCTTACCCTCAAGGTGTCCGATAGAACCGAACGAAACGACCCGAGGACTCATCAAGGAGCTGTTTCGCGCTCTCCATCACCCGTACATATATCCTGTGCTGGATTTGGATCTGTGTAACGGCCACGCGCTGGCTGTACAGCCTCTCAACAACAAGGGCAGTTTGAAAGACCTCCTGTACAAGGTCTGTCTGTCGCTCTATTTATGCATACTCCATATCAAGATTAATATTGTGCTAGGCTTTTCTCGGAATGATAGAGAAGTTTGTTATTTAATTCTTCTAAACCGTAGATCATACCTACGGTATATAACTACTGTTTTATTTATTCGAAATAAGGATAACAGCGAATCCGACTGTAGGATTAGGTTTTAAGTAGAGTTGTTCACATCCCAGAAAAAAACCGAAAAGCTTATTTCCCAGTAGGAGTTATAAAATGTAATCGGGTTTTTGAAAGAAGAAAATCATCATATTTCAGAGCACCTGGAGCGAAGAATACTCCCGGAAGTATGAGACGGCTAGGACTGGGCTCCCCGCGTGGCAGGTCGCCAGGTTTGGCCGCCAGATCCTGGAGGGACTTCTGTTCTTAAAGGAAAAAGGATTCCCACCTTTCCAGCATCTACATTCCGGAAATATTATGGTGCAGAACGGCGTTGCGAGGTTTGACTTCTACTTATGGTAGATTAGATACATTGTTTTAATTAGCACATTTAAGAAATGTACTACATTCTTTCGAACATTCTTGAGTGAGAACGAAATGAAAGTTGTAATAATTCCCTCAATTATTGATGTTTTTCAAAACGTAATTCGAATTCTTATATCTGATTTAAAAGTTTGGTGTCATAGGGTCAGGGTAAAAACACAACCGAATTCTAAATTATGATAAGAAGAATAAGGGTGGGAAAATAATTAAGTATCAAGTAATCATCATCATCTTTATCATTAGAGGATATCAATCTCTGGACAAAAAAATACACAATAATAGACATAGCCTTGCCCTAAAGTGCGCCATTGAGCCCACTTGCACTACTCTCCCCTAACAATTAATGGGCGTCTTCCTTTTGGCTGTGATAAGGGAGTTTACATCTATGTCTAGGATATGCGGGTTGGAGAACACGCTGATCGCAGCAAGGCCGCGGTCTTCGATGGCGTCGGTCCCCGCCGAGCACGCGGAGGCCATATCTCTAGGCCACGTGCTGTTTGAAATGTGCGCCGGCGCCGAAACCGACCTGTCTTTGCTGCCCGACTTACTTACAGACTATCCACACGTAAGCTGTCATTAGCATAGACAAATACGTATAGATCTTCCAGTCTAAAAATGCTTGCCCCTTCAAAGTCTTCAACCACACTTCAACTTTTTATAAACCAATAATATTTCGATAAAAAGTACAAATGACGAAAACTGCCAGTTTTCTTGTCCAACCAGTCATAAGTAAGTTGACAAGACATACAATTCGTGCATTCACTATATAAAAATTAAACATGACATGATCGCCGTATTAGTTGACCAATGAAGGCACGAATGAGACTGAGACAATTATAAAAGTCTTTACTAGTATGTACTAGTAAAGACTTGTTATAAATATACGCTTTCACACATTCAAATAAATTCAAAAATTGTTTAGTGGAGGGGCGTGCATTTTTAAACTGGAAGATCTACATATTTATTTTTTGTTATCCATTTTACCTGTCTTTACTGCCCGACTTACTTGCAGACTATCCGCATGTAAACTTTCATTAGCATAGAGAAAAATATTGTTTTTTTTTTTCTTCACTTTAAAGTTAAAGTAAAAAATATGATTGTTACACTTTCACATCTTACTATTGCCTACTTCTAACTCTACTCTGAAATTTTGCACACTATTGTCATAGGTACAGATGTAGGATACCTTTTTCCAGAGGGCCAGAGAAAGAGAATTTTATTATATTTCTCTGGCATAAATATGATTCTGAGGTACACCACTATTATTATTTGTAGTAAAGTACCGATCAACCTTTTCCCTTAATGAATAATTAATCTCTAATGGAAGTACTGTTTGCTATATTTCAGGTGATCGAGATAATAGAGTTTATATTCGGGCCAAGAGTGCCGAGTCTCCACGAACTTCTAATCAGCGAGCTGTTTAGAAAAATTGATCTTCGAGAAATGAAAGGTTCCTGTTTGCCGGTAAGAGATATTTTATTAATGTTAATTATCCATTCTATGTTTTTTCCGTTTTGAGAGTTCATAGCAAAGTATTTAAAAAGGAAATGTGATACTTCTAGTGGTTGTGGACGAATGGCAATTTTGTTAGTAGTGAAAGATGTATGTTATTCTTTCATGCAAAAACCATTAAACGGGTTTATATGATTATGACGGGTTATACGGCTTTATATATATACCGTATATGTAACCGTAACCGTATATATATATATATATATATATATATATACTCATTGCTTTACACAGATTCCTATTTAATGCGTGTCATATACTTCTTCTTCGGTGTCATAAAAAGTAATGGTTGTCATCAGAACTTCAACCAGCGGTTGTCTCGCCCGTGCCTGGCGCTGCTGGCGGCCGTGGCGCGCGCGCAGCCCGCCCCCTCCGCGCCGCCCCCCGCGCCCCACACCATCGCCGCGCGCTGGTCAGCATCATACCTGCCTCCAACTACCACTTTTATCACTATTGCACTAGTGCTAACATCATGTCCTTATAAAGCCAATCGCAAATCTTTTATCCCCAGGTATCAGACCAGTCCAAAAACCAGTACCCTAGAATGGGGTGAATAGGGATTGATAGATGAAAGATACTTAATAATAAGGTTGATTCCTTATAAGATAAACAAATTTTTATTCTGTGAAATAGGGAAATTACCGTTTTTGCATTTATTTTCAATAATCTTTTATCCCTAGGCACTGAAGTAAAAACTTCACACAAACAAGCTAACATTTTTTTTTAACTATCTAGGCCTCTAGTTGCTATGCGGGTTAAAAAGATGCGTTAAAACATTCATCACGTCACTTGCTTTATTTAAACTGGTGGTTGCTAGTAACAATAAAACAAGTATTTATTACTACGTAGTCTCTGATAATACAATATTAAGCACTAGTGGTGCCTAACGTTAAAAAAATTTTGAAATAATGTACTTTTAATTTTGGTTTTACTAACGCTAAAGGTTATTTGTAATTATTTTATTTTATTTTTACAGTCGAAATTATGCAACAGAACAAGACCTAAGGGAGGAGTGGCAGTGGTGATGACATTATACAATAATATTTCAATGTGTTTCTTTATTTGTACTGTATCTAAAAGTGTAATGAGTATTAAACTGTATATTAATATTACGTAGTGTTTTATTTCAAAATTTATACTAATAATATAAAGAGGAAAGGTTGGTTTGTATACTAATGTGCATTGAATAGGCTCCGAAACAACTGGACCGATTTGAAAAAAATAAATTAAATTACCATTGGAATTTTACATTATTCCTGATAAACATAGGCTATAGAATATTTTCAAAAACGGTAGGGATCCATATGAAAACTTCAATATTGTAAACCAAAGTGTGAAAATTATTGATAACACAGCCAAGTGATGTACTACAGTTTTATAGAGACGGGGACGGGAACCCGGGGATGATTCTCAAGCGGTATGGAGTGCACCCGGTCAGCTTGTTAATAAAATAAAAACTATATATTTTCTCTCCAAAAAACAAAGACTTATGGCTTAATTCCAATATAAAAGGAATTAATTGTAAATTCCATCTCTGTGGGAGACTGGAGTCTTTACTAGGACTTCTACGTAATATTTATGTTCAGGACCTTATTAAATATAGACCGTCGTAGAGTCAACTTGACCCTGATGATGCTCCGTTTTGGAGCGAAACACGTGTTGGTGGTATGTATGTTGGTTTATACCTTTATAATTGTTATATGCGTGAGTCCTGAGAGGGAGGGAGGGCGGTATATACTCGTATTGCATGAATTAAAAAAATAGTAATAACCTAATTTAACTAAAATATTATTGGTATGTACTAATAATTTTGTTAACCCCTCCAAAGTCTTGTGTGAGGATCGAACCCACGATCTATCGATCGTAAGTAAGTAATAAAATTTAATAAAACACTCCACGTATACTTTATTTTCCACAATTAAATTATTACAATAATTTACACAGCCATTTGGTTCACATAAACGAACCCCTTAATATAAACATATTAAGAGCTTGGTTTTTATCTAATCATTATAATTATACAGTTTATTAACACTGCGATCATAACATACCATGTACCTTTGTGCCTTAGAAATATAAGTTAAGTTTTAATTATTCATGACAATATTATTAAAAAAGATAGAATAAAAATCTTAAATATCTATTTAAGATACCATTTGTGTATACCTGGTGCGTATATTCAGATAAACAATGGTGTTGCCTTTCGAAGAAACGGAATCTAATCGTAATTAAGTATTATCAAGTAATAGTAAATTATAATTTGCCGTAAAATTATAAAAAAATATCGGCGTCCGATTACCGACGGGTATCCTATGAGGGTGCAACTTCATATGCCTATTTGTATTTGCGAATTCGGCACATTAGGCTAACAATCACTGTGTACGGATAATATATTTTCTCTTATCTACCGCAAACAGCCAATAGCGAACACAAATAGGTGAAATGGCACCCTGGCATACGAACGGGATTATTACAGAGTTATTCATCGAATCTAATAACCACAAAAGTCTAAAAACATAGCTATAGTGACCATAGAAATAGGAATGGCAAGAACATCGCTGTTTATAAACGAAAGGGCCAAATTTGTCCAAAAGATGTGGCCACAGTTACTCATATTTTCATATTCCACAAAGGCATAAGCATTGGCATATTAACAAGTTAAAAGTTAACTGCAGTGCAAAAATACAAACTAAACAAGTTAAAAGTGAAGTTGGGTGCAAATACAAACAAAAAATACAAAATTTCAACGTTGTCCCGCGATAAAATTACAATTTTGATATGTGGCCTATTCGTTTGTAAGCAGCGACATGTTTTATACCGAGACCAATACAACCAGTGTCGGAGGACTAAGTCTGAGTTCTAAGTCATCGTAACCGTCAAGTATAAACAACTTAAATACTACAGTTTAGGAAGGCACATTTTTGATAATTTTAAAAGTCATTTGGTAGATACTCATCTACTCATCACTGCGATTTCGCCCGCCAGGGACTAACTCATGTGATCGCATGTGAGCATTTGCGCATATTATACTTTTTGCCTTTACTTCTATTGTCTATGATAGTGACACTTATAGTTTGTTAGACGTTTAAATACATTATAGTTTTTGAACATTTATCTAGAATTCTAATAGTGTGAAGACATGTTAAAATTGTAGAAAAACGTTCAAAAATGTATATTTTGTCAATTTTTTTAAAACAAAATATATCACTCACATGCAATAGTTGTGGCCTACTTTTTTCCAGTAGAATATTTTGTATTGAATTTGGTGCTTGCACAGCAAGTCTATCCTAGGGCGACAGATTAAATTCTTAATAATATGATTATTGTTTATCAAAAACGCGTCAATTTCGCGAAGACACCGTGTGAACAAGAATTTGGCATTCCATAAATAATTTCTCTCTACACGAGATTCCTTAAATTTAGTCGCACCATTCTTATGTTTCTGTGTATTTAATAAAATCAACTAATATGCAAATTAAACGTTTTTGTGCGTGTTATATGTGTTATTATTATGTGTATAGAGACTGAATCTATAATTTATAAAATCTTAAAGCAAATAATAATTACAAGACAGATCCTCTATCTGTTATCAAAATTTTGATCACACGACAATTCTTACAGATTAATAGACTATTATTATAGTAAACCTACACAGACAGATTTGAAATAACTTTGAATTTGCACTTTACATATCCTTGTGTATTTTGCATAATACTATTGTCTTTTTGTAAAGTTGAATCCAACACCGAGTAATCTAAGTTAGGTCCGTTTGTCATCCATATGCCACTTCTTCGACGATCGTTTCCCAGGAGTCGGTGGACTGGGTCTCCCAAGAGTCGTCATCTTCGTCTTCGTCCTCGTAGTATCCCAGCTGAAGAAAATAAATTACAAGTGGAACATGACATTTTTCTGTTTAATTACCGCGAAAATATCACTTAAAGAGGGTAGGAAAGAAAAAGTTAGGTTAGAAAATTAACATTTCAAAATGAGTAAAAGTTCTATTTGTGAGAGAAAGAGAGAGTTATCCTGAATCGAAGTATCGTTATATTTACTTCTCTCTCTTAAAAAATATTACTTGTTTCCAGCAGATTTTATTCACAAACAGGCTTTGATCTACAACTTGAGTCCAAGGCTTGATAGTTGCCCCGGTAATGGGATTCTGAAGCTCTTTTCTGAAGTAATTCTTAGGTGTACTAATGTGTAATTAGTAACTTTGTACCATGCCGATCAGCAATAATGGGATAAAATTAATAGTTTAAAAAACTAAAAACACGCTTTCCAGTCCCGTCATCGGACCAGCTCAATGGTACCATAATAATCATATGTCCTCGTCATCAGGAGAAATGAACAGAATATGTTAAGAATGTAATGAGCCCAAACTCGATATATTTATTAGGCAGTCCAAGGTTCCATCAGCCACCTTCCAATTCCATCATCAGACCAGCTCGATGGTACCATAATATCGTATTGTCATATAATCTACATATAGTTGCAAAGTTTCATGATGATACAACAATTAGAAGTTCGTGTAATTCAGATTCTTAGATTTAATTACATAGTTACAGTTCGACCTAATAAAAGCGTATTAAAATGACGAGGCCACTAAACAAATACAAGAAGTATTTATAAAAGGCATATAAGTTAGCTATTAATCGCATATAAAGAATCACCAATCGTCGAGTGACTTTACCTCATCGTCGTGCAATCTATGGACAGTATGGACCCGGATCTGGAACATCCAGGCCTGGCCCAAAACGGCCACGGAGCCGGTGAGCAGCAGCGGCATGCTGTACCGGAACCGCCACGCCAGGTTCATCAGGAACAGGAACAGACTCTTGCGCCCCGCCGTCATCGTTCGTCTGCAAATTATACAAGTCAATGTAAATTCTGGTGACATAGATGGCGCTACATGCAGGAGGTTTTACTTTAGCCATACGTAGTTATTTTCTTTCTTCTGTCTGCTGATCTTATGAATACATAATGATGAACAAAAATCAACATTTTTGTTTATGTACTTAAATGCCTGGATTATGTCTGTGAATAAATGTATTTAATCACACTATTTAGCATTATCTATAAACCCTCTTGAGGTGTAACAATGTCATTGAGAAAGTGGATGTTTGTTTTATTATGTACATACATATATATATACCTACATATTTGTTGACAATGGTACATTAAATCTAGCAAAGGTACACATGATGATAAGTAGTCTATAGTCACTTTTGTAAATGTATATACAATGTGCAATTGACTGCGTATGTTACAAAAGGATATTATCATTATTGTAGTCAAAGCAAGAGGCAACACGAGGTACTAATGCACTCAATAACAGAATATCTTGAGGGTCCGAGCTTCACACCCATCAGAATTTAGCCCCGGTCATTGCTGACTGTTATTAACCTTCACCACATATTTTATTGGATGTTGCAAGACACTTTACAGTTGATTAAAACATTCCCTGTTGTTGTATTGAGACAGCTGATCATTCGAAATGTTCCTTGAATCTGTCTGACTGAAGACTTGTTTTACACCTTTTATTTAGGTTTTTGAAGTTAGTATTTTATATTCTGGTTCTATCAATTGAGGTCATAAAACAAATTGGCATTTAAGTGAAAATAACGATAATATGAAAATTCAGAAAAAGACTGTGTTCTTAGTTATTTTTAGTTAAGGCCACATTACTGTCATATCTTAAATAAAAAATTTGTTTTGTATTCCAAGTC
>DWNJ01000230.1:0-17193 GCA_018250275.1 Udranomia eurus | reverse complement strand
TGTCCATGGGCGGCAGTGACCACTTACCATCAGGTGGACTGCATGCTCCTTTGCTACATCCCAGGCATAAAAAAAAACACTGTTGTTAGGTAACATAAAACTCATTATCCTAGTAGCTAGTATAAAAGGATAGGAGGATATATAGGAGTATATAAGGCGGTCTGATCGGCTATCTGTTCAATGTTAAATATCGCAATGGTAAAGGAAGACCGAAACTTTGTTCATAGACTCAACATTTCATCTGTTATTACACACTTGCATATTATATTACTTAGTACACATACGTACATATTATAACCTTAATTCTGGGTACGTGTAAGTTTCCAAGTTAATTGCAAGCTAAACTTTATAAGATATGTAATAAAATGATGCATCTATACAATAAAAGAGAAAAACATGGCTTTATTTACTTAGCGTACAAATAATATTAGATGTGACGAAAAAATTCAAGTCTGCAAGTTGAAAATTACACTCCAATTATTAATACCGCGAAAGAAAAATCAAAGAGGACCTCACGGGAATTTTACCTTTGTTACTGTAAACAAAGAAAGTATTTACACAAAAAAATTAACACAAACTACAATGACATATCACATGAGGGTAGTGAGAAAACTGTGTTGTTTTGTTTTATTTCCTTTTATGAAACTCCCCGTTAACACTTCTATCACGCTATCCAGCAATTAGTGGGTATTTGTAATAAAACGCATTAAAATTAATTAAAAAGAGTTTTTGAAAGTAAAGCTTTGTCGACTTAAGATGTGGTACCTACATCGATCCTGTCTTGGGTTGATAACGGATGTCCATGGGCGGCAGTGACCACTTACCATCAGATGTAGATAGTTCATGGGTACCTCGAATGTTATAAAAAAATTGTATTCCAAATTATTGTTTCAGCTTCCTAAAAACAATAGCAAAACACATTCACAGTTAAATATGCATTAATTTAATTACAGAGAGAATAACACGAAGAAAAAGAAATGATAATAAAAATTAAACCTAGAATAAGAAACGACGATGTAAAGTTTTTAAACACTGCACCGAAACGAAACGCAAACAGAAACGCGAAGTTCGTTTAGAATTCATAAACAAAATTCACTCGATTCGCACGAAACTTGGCACAACATCGCGCAACTCCAAGTTTCAACAACTTGTCAACGCTGAATAGAAGGCTAAGCGTGTTTGCTTCTTGTATATGGAAATAGTTCTGGGAATACTTTCTCGTCTAGTACCTAGCATTGAATAGGCGGTTCATGTCTGCGTGTTATTAGCGATACGTTTTGTTGTGAATTTCATTAACGGTCTCTAAGGATGTCTAATTAAACAGTTTAGACATCTTGTCGGCGACTTGATCCTTTTCGTTTCATTTAAAAAAATAGTCGCTTTAAGAGTCCTCTCTTAGGAGATTTGGCCAGCACATTTGTACTTCTTTATAGTTCTTGTTGTATATCATTATATATGTTTCCTTGAGGTGTACCATGTATGTATAGTATTGAGATATAACTTTATTCAGAAGAATACAATTTAAATTTAATATAACCTAACTGAAAATAGTGTTGCTATTAAAATCAGAAAGAATTTCCATAAGATATTTAAGAAAATGAAATTAAATAAAAATTATTTATTGTTCACTATTTGACAAAGGCATTACAAATAAAGTTATAAGGTAAATAGCTGTGGCAGTGGTGCCTTCGGAGTCGAACCGTAAAAGGTAAGGTAAGGAACGTACTTAATTCTTAGTAATGGTCGTATCTTCAACGCGTCCAATGCGTCTAACCGAACTAAGCTATGAACTCGCAACACCGACCTTAAAAACGTCGAAACGCTCCTACGTTACGTGCACATGCAAACGAATTCCTTCCAAACATTACCGTGAATTAAGGTAACAACCAGAAAATACCTCCGCGAATGTTTTTTCCGCCCTAATGCGGCACAATTAAACTTTTACACGTGAGCAACCGCTCTGCCTTTCCGCGGCGATTGTACATAGGTTACCAACGTTACATAGGAGTACACTTTTCTATTTATTTTGTGAGCAATTTTTCACCAGCCAACGTGATTTTGTGATTTATGGCGTGGACTGGTTTTCGCTGTGCATGCTCATTTCGGGTTGAATTTTTTTTTATTACACAGGTTGAACGCAATCGTTCGTTGTACCGACTCTGCAAACATCCATAATACCCAAATTCCACAATAAATTATTCTAATCCTGAAAAAAAATGTTGTTTAAAATTGTTATCGAAATATGTGTATCAAAGGTAACCATTTTTTTGGAAATTTTATAAACTTGTCTGTAATTGACATCGAAGTCGTAACGCTCGTTACGTATTTGGCTAAAATCGTAACGATCGCGTTACGTCATAGTCCGAAGGTCATTGCTCTGCGACGTTGGAGCACTTATGATTTAATAAAGCGATTGGTGTCTTGGTTTCTAAGCCAATTACGGATAACCAACTTGGTCCTCATTGGCTCAATATCCTGCAATACAATCAGAGACTATCTCTGTACTGACACGTTGATGTTCGTCGGAGACCGAATTGCTGCCAGCGCTCTTATTAATTATTCACTCCCTGGACATTGTAGTTTGTGGTACGCGGATTGAGGAAAGTTTATAGAGGGGGTAATTGCATCAGCGCAGTAATAGCACGAAGGGTAGTGTGTCGGTCTTACGACCGAGAGGTCGTGGGTTCGATCCTCATTCCCCCATTGCACTATTGACGTGAATCCACTCCTAACACAGGTTACCGAGCTTAGCTTATGTATTTACATGCTAGTAGCTTTAAAAAAAACCTTTTAGAAATGTGTTTCGTGTAAGCAAGTGATTCTTTTATCAACGAAATAAAATACGGTTTTCATGTAATTTTTCAAACCATAAATTATCTAGTCGTATGTAATATTTAAATTCATTACATTTCTTCTTTCTCATTTCTAATTCATGCCAGTCATGTTTTAATGATCACTATAGCAATAATAACAATAGTCTAGGTTGGTCGACCAGACAGTCAAACGATCAGCAGTCAATTCTTACAGTAATTGGTTAGTAAGTTAAATAAGTTGATTATTTAGTAGCAAGTAGTCTATAGAAAGTTGCCCAAACTCCGCGAAGAGGTATTTTTTGGATTTCGCTTTCAAATGGAACTGCCGCATCCATCCACCTTCCCGAACATCGGTAGGATGGTTTACGGTTTGACCTAACGCCTGTCACTGTGGAGCTTGTAATAATGGGATAGTAAGTGAATAGATAATATGTTTAATTTCACCGAGCCAATGTCAATATGCTGGTTTGGCCTTTTGTCGCTCGGATTAAGTTATAACCTGTTACCTGACTCTAATAGTGTTGGTTTGGCTTAATGGCATATATATTATTTTATGAGCCTACTTAGTATACCAGTACCTACTTGGCATCGGCCTTCTTTTGCTCCGAGCACAGCGGTCTTCAAGCCATTTTTTTGTGTATGAATCTAGATCATCTTCTAGGTGGATCTCGTGGTCTGTCAAGTTTACGGCGACCATCTGGTGTGATCTCGGGGGCCAGTTCTGTCCAGTTCTACTTCAGCTTAGCTGCTTACACACACGCATGCCTGTTCGGGGCCGCAGTGTTTGGAATGCAATAATATATATGTTGGAAATATTATTATTACAAAACTTGTACACCTAAAAGGTTGACATAAGCGTCCTCCGTAAAAGGTTTATGATGGACGTAGACCTGTCTTTGTGTATGTTGTTTTTGGTTGCTGTTCGATCTTTCTTACTTCGAATCCGTCAATTCTGTTTTGTTTTTCGCCAATAATCCTTCAATATAGAATTTCATGAACCAGATTTTCATGAACACCAGTGACCAATATTTTATACTAGCTGACCCGGCGCACTTCGTGCCGCCTCCCCCGCGTGCCCCGTCCCCGTCCCACAATATTTTTATTTATGATCCGAATATTTATGAAACAAACACTAAATTTTAAGTGAAGCTTACAAAATACATCAGTGACCGGAATCAAATCGGATCGGCCGTTTCTGAGATTAGTGTTTACATACGCATAGACAAACAGACAACAATTTTATAATTTTTTTAGGTACTATTCTTTATTTAAGAGTCCTAAAATGTTTTTCTCTCAGATATCATCCATGTACAGATATCAATCACTAACATATGTATTATATGTAGAGACAGATTGGTCGCTGCTGTTCCAATATATTATGATCAGGTGAAATGGATCCTCGTTTGATACCTGATAGTCATAAAACGTGTTTTTGAAATGTATACAACTATAACTGTGTCTATAAAAATGATTTCATGACGAACAAGTACGTGCGTGATGAGAAATATGACGTGTAAAACCATAGTTTTTATTACTTTTTACAACTATACTTTTTATAACGAAACTTTTGAGTATGCGTTTTTACCTATAGTTTAACTAACGCAGGAATAGACTCAGGGCTCTCGTAACGTGGACCAAAGAATGGTAGGTACAACGAATTCATAAAACGGTTTATCTTAAGTGTCGAGAACAATACATTATGTAATAGGATTTGAGGGCATCATAAGAGCCTGAAATCAGTAAATCATAAAAGTAACTTTATTTCCCTATGTAGACCCTCTCGAGAAAATTTTAACTTGACAAAACCACCCATTTAGCCACCCCTTCTAGTAATGGCCCATAACGGTCTTTATTGACAGACAGATAAACCGTTAAAGTACATTTGAGTGAAAATTAAATGTATTATTCATGCGAGTTAAATTTTTATTCCGCATAAAAATCAATGGTGATTTATTGTCATGGGACGTTATCTGGGCTTATTGTAATAAATTTGGTTACTTATTAAATATACCGGGTGGAGAAATTAAGTTGATATACGTATCTATTAACTTAAGTACCAAAATATATTTGTCCGACACTATAGATAAACTTTGTATTTTACACTAAGTACTTTAGACAAATAATTTAAAAGTTATCACTATAATATTTTTGTGAATGGAGCGCCATTATGCGCCTACTACCAGTCGAATACACAGCCGAAACCATTGAACCTAGAATCTTGAAATTTTGCAGATTCTTTGTATATAGCGTAAATGAGCACTAGGGAAGTTCGAAATCCCAGCCACAAGGCCAAAAAAATAATTCAAAGATTGTACGGAACTTCGTCAGTTTTGAAGTTAGACATCTGAAATCCCAAAGATGTACCTTATCATCGATAAAAATATTGTAATTATTTATTTAATATGGTCTGACACGAAACTTTATGTGATAGACCAAATATTAGGCGTAGCCGCTGGCAAAAGCTAGTGTAACATAAGTCAAACGCAAATATATTTATAAAGATTTATATTGCACAATTTAATGTTTTTATTATAAGCCGAAGTATCGCCGGCATAGTTGCGTGGGGCTTATGCTAATGAATAGCTCGCCTATTAAAATATTGTAATTATTTATTTAATATGGTCTGACACGAAACTTTATGTGATAGACCAAATATTAGGCGAAGCCGCTGCCAAAAGCTAGTGTAACATAAGTCAAACGCAAATATATTTATAAAGATTTATATTGCCAAATTTAATGTTTTTATTATAAGCCGAAGTATTGCCGGCATAGTTGCGTGGGGCTTATGCTAATGAATAGCTCGCCTATTAAATGTGTCCTACGTAACGTGTTATAGGAATGAATTCGTAAACAGCATTTTATTTGCTCTTTTTATTCATAGTCGCGTTAAACGGAATAAAGGTTTAATAACTAGGTTAATCAATTTCTATGTGTACAGTTTGCATTTGTTATTTAAATTATATAAACTTCAGTTTCCTTTTTGCTTAAAAAGTAAGCAATTAAAATACAATGCATGTCAGAAGTGACGGTATTTTTTTTACCGTCACTCCTAAAATTACTAGTATTACATAATAAAGTTAATTGTTGAATTATATGAATTACATATTACTTGTTCAGTGTCGATAACAATAATTTTTATGTACCTGCAAATAAAGTAATACAATAAGTATGCCTGAAATGAAATATTCTAAACTCTACTATAGGGTTTTATGGGTTTAAGTGTTTTGGGAAGCATCATAAAACTTATACATATGAAGTATTTCTATTTCATTGTTATGAAAAAACCTTTTTTTTATTTCTCAGATTTTCTCAAAGGTCGTTTAAGTTTCTGACTAGTATTCTCCGTAACTTCTACTAGATAATCGTACTTACATATGTGTTCTGGCATGGCACACTCTGTATTAAATTTCTAGGCAAAATAAACCCGTCTCCCATAAAAAGACTACAGGTTGTAAGACTAAGCCCGATAAGTTAAAACGGAAAACTGTTACATGAGAATATTTTCTAAAACTAACCCATTGTTTCCAGTTACCCGCTTCTACTGCAGAACAATCGGGCGACTTAAATGTATGATGGAGTTGATACTATACGATACAGCTAAAAGCTTTCTAGCGCACAAACATACTTTACAATCCTCTCCAACTCTAAATTTATGGCCATAAGATGCATTATTCAACAAGCGAGTGAGGCTCTTTGTTTGCTGCCTTTAAGTGTAGGTAATTTTTTCATCATCAGGTAAAAACTTCATGTACACTACTTTAATGTTTAGTAGTCATTGGGAAACGTATGTAATGTTTGATTGTAGCAATATCCCGTGGTCGGTGTTAAAATTAGTAGATTTTCAAAATAATATCTTCGTTCCTGTGTTTCCGTTGAACATCATCTTACTGAATCCCTAAATGCAGTGTACTGAGTACTAAAATGCTATACTTTAGAAATTAGGTAGGATAAGTTTCTGTACAAAAACATTTCTACTATTTTGAAAGTCGCGAAAAGGGTTTATGTGTATAACAGGTTACATTTTTTCGATAAGGTATACCTACTAATTATAAAGATTTTTTTAAATCTAAATAATGCGGTGTCTGATATTTTTTGTATCATGAGTACCTATACTAAAAAATATTTAAACACATCCCAATATTTTGCCAATATGCCATTTGCGAGACATAATAAAAACTTATTAATAACTTTTATTTTCTTTTGTTTATTCGAACTTAAGTTTTGAATATATACATTACAACAACAGATAAAATAAAACAACACGATTATGCAGTGTATCCACTAAACATTTACAATTCGTTCGTGATAACAACATTTAGCCGGATTCCAGCGAGTTCTTGCCAAAACACTCGAATTGCAGCGGTTGTCGGGAATAATGCGATTGCAGAAACAGGCATCAGTTAAAACGTTAGAATCCATTGTGGTGTAATTTGTACCAACGAGCGTGTGAAGTGCGCAAGTTTGGCTCTCGCTGTGTTGTTTTGAAGTAATAATAATTGGGTGGATAATGTGTATGGTGATACCGAATCTAGATTAATTTACTGTTTGTACACAGAAGCTTCAATTTGCTTATCAATGTTATGTTACTTTTATTTTAAAAATTAGGTTAACTTAATTGAAAACTCATAATGTAAATAATTAATAAAAAGGTATTTTATATACACATATATATATATTGTTTTACAATTGTTAATTTGGATTCGACTTCCTTCAGTCGTAGGTATACTGGGATTTTATAAAGATACAAGATCAAAATATATAATATAAAAGTCATGTGGCAGTCAGTGTGAGTTTCTACTCACACTGTCCTTGACTTTCTGTACTTGTTCAAAATCAGGTCTTTTTGTATGACGGAACATCAAACAGACGAAGATTTCGTAGTAACTTTGTACAATATAAATTTCTAATGGTTTTCTTTCACAGTCATCTATACATGTCACCATTCATCTTAACTAACGCGTTAGGCATACTATATCTATAGAAATGTTAAGAACCGAAACAAAAGGCATCGCAGGGCGGCTGTTGTAATAATGCGATTTCAGAACGAGCATCGGTTACGGGCCATTCTGAAGTAATTTGTTCGTGCAAGCCACGCGATGTGTTTGTGCACGAGTTGGTGCGCTATTGTTTCGAACTTAGAGGATATAACCGATACTTTTTTATCGTCAGGAAATCCCGGCGGATACCCTTCCGCCTCTGGGCCGGCGAAAGGGTTATGTGGGACCGTTAATGACGGTGACTGGCGGCCCGTGCCAGTCACCGTCAGTCCCGTTAAGGAGGCAGGCGGCGATCTTGCGCATGCCGGATACGTCCAGCTGCCCTGCGCGGGCCCGCGACCGCCTTTCCCGCCTCCTTGAGCCCCTCGGCCTCCCTCTTCTGCGACGTCACGTCCTCGCAAAAGAGGGATACGGCCCGCCACGACCTCTCGCTGCTCACCATGGCTCTAACCACGGCGGGCAACGAGAGATCGGGGCCGATCGCCGAGATCAGCGCAGCGCGCTGACTCCCCGGGCACTCGGCCAGAGTGTGCGGCATTGTGTATATATAGAACCGATACTAGCGCATATATATGTTATATGTCATCCCTTATATCAGTATGGTGCTTTGCGAACGGAGAGTTCTTAGGGTGATTTAGCAATAAACATGGTAAATAAGGAATTTTGTATTTTTACGTGATTCAACAATAAATATGCAAAAGGACAAATAATCACACAAAGATAGAGTTGTTTAATATTAGTAAAAGTTTAATATAGAATATATTCTTAATATATTATTATTTAATTTATGACTAATAATTAATGATATAATACATTATCAATATATTATAAATGTTTGTCGGTAACAATATGGAAGTTTGTGTGTGAGATTGCTAGGTTTTTTAAACTTGGATGATAGAACCGAAAGCGTAGATATGTGTGATGCGATGACATAAATCAGCATGCTGCAAAACGAGAAAATCGTCTCACAATAGTCTTGGGCGCTAAACATACATAAATACTAGTAACTTTGGACTTTGGACTTACTGGTTTTTTTTTAATCTACTAGCATATCAATGCATACTAGTAATTCTGTTAACCCCTCCAGCTAAGCTGAAAATATTGTGTTAGGAGTGGGTTAAACTCAATACTGCAATGGGGGAGTGAGGATCGAACCCACGACCTCCCGATCGTGAGACTGACACACTACCCATTGGGCTATTGCCTCTTATCATGTTATTGAGGCACGTTAAGATCCTGATTGTTAGTTTGAAAAGACTCCAAAGTTGTCCAAAGTATAAGAACGGTTTCAGCCATGTATACAAAATCAAATTTAAAGTTGTTTCCGCGTTATAATAAGCTTAGGTATGGATAAAAATATCTAATTTGCTGCTTATTCCACTTTCAGCTCGACCAAGCGCAGCTAACTCGTTCTTGTTAAAGACGACAAATTGATAAAAGAAAACAGTTCAGACGCTCTGGCGTTCTACTTGTTTATTTTTTATTTATATTTAAATTCATTTGCATTTAAATTATGTACATTATTTTTGTATCACATATATGAAGGTGGTAGAACTTTTTACGGTTCGAGGAGGGCCCACCGACACGCCTATTTCTGCCTTGATAACAGCAGTGTTCTTGCCGCTGTGTTCTGGTTTGTAGCATGTGTTCCCTTACAACTTAACCGTGGCGTTCCAACTTAGTCCTCGTGGGTATGGGGGTATCAACGCATTCATTTGTAGTCGAAGTCTAAGGAACTTCGATCCTATCTTGTGTTGATTCCAGATGGGCGGCAGTGAGTACTTATTATCAGTTGGACTGCCTGCTCGTTTTCTATCCCAAAGTCATAAAAAAGGAACACGTTCAATGTCATATCAAATACGTACATTTTCTATTATAATATAAGCATACTTTTTTATCAGAATCCGTTAGTATCTATTCTTCAATAAGAAACGTTATCATTTGTTGGTTATTCGATTTTCTTCGTGACTGACTACGCTCAACAAGAAGAATCACGTTTAAGCCTGCTTCACAGGAAAGTATGCGCAATTAAAATTTTCGATTCTCAAGTAATACTCCACTTGTAATAATAAGCAATTTTTGCTACGGAGGAAATGATTTACCGTACATATTATATCTACCTAAGATCCATCTACCTACGGTGACATGTTTTAATACCTTGGTTTTTTTATGACGGGAGGTAACAAACGGGCATGCAGCCCAGGTAAGTGGTCACTGCCGCCCATGGACATCGTTAATCAACCCAAGACAGGATCGAAGTTCTTTCTTAGGTTGACCACAAATGCGTTGCTACCCCTGAGGACTAAGTTGGAACGACTCTGTTAACTATGTTTCCCTGACTACTTTCGTTTATTCTTAAATCGGCACTCAGATACAAAAAATAACGAATAATAATCCATATTTTTACCGCAACTCACAAAAACATTCATTTTTATTTATAATCTTAGTGTAGATACAGAAATAGGTACAGGATATATAATTTTTCTGGACCGGTAAGTTTAACTATGAAATGGACACTACAATAGTGCATAAAAACATCAAACAGTAAATGAAATTCGAAAAATCTCGTTCGCTGTTAGATCGAATGATTACGAAATCTGATCATATTTGCATTTGATATTCATGGAGGGTTAAATAAAAAATCGAATATGGATGCAATGCCAGCATTATTGCTCGAGCAATATTGTGAAACAAGCCTATGGCTTTGTTGATACCGGATAGTTGAGTATCCAGATTGTTGGTTTACGAGATTTTTAGATTATTTAAATACATTTAAAGCGAAGCAAATGCCCATGAATAAGTAAAATGTGTTATCCCTACCCGTTTTATTTATTTCCTAATGACCAGTATGACGCAATGGTCATCAAGCCGTACTACCGTTTAAGTACCCTGAGTTCGATTCCCGTCTGAGCAGATTAATGACTGCTGATCCGGCGCACTTCGTACCGCCTTCCCGACTCCGTCCCCGTTCCACAACGTTTTTATTTATGGGCTGATTTTAATGAAACAAACACTAAGTGTAAAGTGAAGCTTACCAGAATACATCTGTGAAAACCGCATTCAATCAGAGTAGCCGTTTTGTGCACTGTTTATCTGTTTGTTTAGCTTGCACAAACGCACAAACAAACCGACAAACAGGCAAACAATCTAAAAGAACGTTGTTTTGGTTGCTACTCTTTTATAAAGACCCCTAAATTGAGAGATTAGTCAAAAAAACCCATTTTGACCTTAGACATTCTTGTAGTAGTGGCATTTCTACGATGAATAGATTTGGAGACAAATTTAGGGTGTAAAATTACAAGTTTATAGCTGACTATCTCGAATTCCGAAATATTTGCCCTATTTTGACTATTATTATAGTATTAAATGGGCAAAGAAAAAGAAAAATACAGTTGCCTCTACTATACTATACAATACAAAACGAAACAACCTATTATTACTGAATGAACAGACAATGGATGAAACATATGTAATAATAGTACAGTACAGTTAAAGTTCGCGAAGCTCGAACGTAAATATGAATAACACTTTAATATAGCTCCGTCGAGTGTTTGAGCGATATGTTGACTTTTTATTCAAATAATTGCTTGATATTCAAGTCCCTGGTTTACTTTAGCGTACTAAGTGGATAGTGCTTTTGATAAGCTGTTTGACTTGTGAATTGAATCAAATGTGTAACGTAAATTGAGGAGGAAATAATTGCCCGGAAATAGATGTAATAAAGCTCGAATATCGGTTAGATGTATAATTTTTAGTTCATATTTTAAATATTATTTCAATTGTATGTTTTATACCTTTACTGTACTATAGTGTTTTATACTTTGTTTAGCATAGTATATTTTTAATAAAATGCCTCGATACGAAACACGCAATTTGTTTTGAAAATGGATTTTTTTATAATAATTTTTTTTCTCGTATGTTTTAAATTTTGGGGACTAGACTAGACTAGACTGCCATATTTAGCATATTAGCGCGCCCTTCGAACCAAAATTAGTCTGCAAATATGCTGCGGTCATATGATAGAAGTAATAACCATTCCGAAGCAACCAGGGTAGCAACGTATTTATATTCCACCTAAAATGAAACTGACGAAGGGAAAGAGAGAGAGAGAGAGAGATAAATAGACTGCATGATCGTTTGCTGCCTCGATATTATTAAATATCATCTCAGGTTCCTTAAATAATACAACAGCTTTGTTCGTCTTCTCGAACACCACCGTCATAATAATTTAACTTTCATTATATCATATATATATTAACCATCACTGTCACAAATCATAGATAATACTAACAATAGTTTAATAATATCAAGCAATATTGGCCTACTTTTATATCGTAACCTTGCATTATAAAAATATAATATTTCAATTTTTAATTAACTTAGTCTAGTGACCTGTAAAGCTGGAAATTTTTAATCCGCAAAACATGTCGTAACAAGTGAAATCCCCCTCCCAACTTTATTTAATCCCTAACTGCAGTTTAAGCCGCGCTCAAACGGTTATTAACGAGGATTTTAATGGATACCAAGTTTTATCTTTTTTGAGTTAAAAGATCAGCAAATGGCACACCTATTTTTCCCTTATAACAGCAGTGTTCTTGTTGCTGTGTTCTCGTTTGAAGGGTGTGGTCAGGGAGACGTACTTAACCGAGGCGTTCCAACTCAGTCCTCTATTATACAAATACCTCATTGGAATGCTTTGTATAAATTAATAAATAAATTGTCTAAATAACAATGAAAACAGTTAACAGAAGAAAGCTTATTAACAGAGAGATATACGCGGGGGCGACTTTGTTTTAAACTCCGTAGTGATGATAGTTAAGCCTAATATAAGGATTTGGTCGTACAAGAATCTTCTTCACAACACCCTTAGATCTTCCTCATAAGTCAAGGCCCCATTCCGTACTTCCACCAATCTGCGTTAAGCCACGTACAAACAGTTGATTAACGAGTCATTCCCTTAGTTACCGAGTTTCGGGCGCTGTGAATCGATTCCAGAACGTTCAGAAAGTTCGAGTCAGTAAGGAATTATAGACAGAACATTATTTTACACATATATCACGATTACGTAAGCGACACGGGCGCACCCAGGGACCTTTGATGATATTTTAAAGTGTCATAAATATTTATATTTTACAACGAACAAACAAACATAATAACAATTATTTTACACAACAATACATAATTTCAATTGAAGTGAGAACTCTTATAGTGACGTTTGTTACGGGAAAAAGTGATGGGCTATTAGCTGGGCTGGTGAGCGACAAGCTCCTCAGCTAATATATACAAACATTTTATATTATACAACTAAGGTTTGTTGTCAGATAAGTGTGCAGTACAATTATGGTTGGATGGAATTTACTCATAATTCTCTTTCAATATTGCAATCCGCCCAAAATTTCAAAACACAGTTGTAAGTTTTCCCTTCTGTTGGCAGTCCTCATGACTGCTTATTAATAAAAGTTAAACAATTCCTACTAATAACAAAACGCATTCTTCTAGTAACAATAATATACATTGATCCTATGACAAACTTTCACTAATCCCAGTTAAGGCGCGCTCAAACGGTTGATTAACGAGTCCTACCAGTTGCCAAGTTTCTCAAGTAACGTGGAGTAAATTAGGCGGACGCCTTCAGAAAGCTTGAATCTCTATTAAACTGACATCTTGTAAACCAAAACTTTAAAGGTTAAATGACTTTTGCCAAGTATTCTAATAAGAATGCACCCTGATTGGGTAAGCGTTGTGGGTATTGTGACTGTTTGTGATAATGTTTTGACTAGAGACTAGAACAAAACAAGCTCACATATCAGGTATATTTCAGGTTCATATATTTTTTAGGTATTGGTAGCGAATTAAGTTCACTTGGTGGTCGCACACAGTCACTGCGGCTTATATAATTCTATAATCAACCCCAGAGAGGCTGAATGATACCCGAACTTTATGTTCGATCTTCGAGTTCAGGAATTCCAATGCATTCCAATGCTTGGTGTCTCTGGCTCCAATATTCTTACCTATGTTTTTATTAAAAAAACTCTGTTATTCGATACTTTACACTATCACTCAGTTTACAATTGCATATATCAAAACAAAAAATATTTTATTATAAAAAAGTGCTTTTAGCAATATAGTAATTATACTTAAAACATACAGTATCAAGTATCAAGTCAAATACTCGTTCAATAAACTTTTATTAACCCCGTTAAGGCGCACAGAGACGGTTGATTAACGAGTCATTCCGCTAGTTGCCAAGTTCCATAACTAACGCTGGAATAAATCGAGGATAATTCTAAAAAGCAGCTCTCAGCTCACATCTCGTTTCACTCCTGATATTTCAGGAGTTACGCTAAGCCAATATTTTTTATATTTCTTCCACGTATATAAAGGAATAACTAACTCACTGACCAAGATATACCGAACCACTGAAATAGGGCTAAAAGTTGACATACACGTTTATTTATACATAATACTATAGCATAAAGCATAAAGGTATATTTTTTGAAAAATAAACCCCCAAGAGGGTAAAAAACGAGATAAAAGTGTGTATGGGTAAAAGTGATATCATACGAGTACGTGTACGAGGGGCGGATGACAAGTCCACGGCCTAGGGCACTTATTGAAAAAAAAGTATAGTGTTTTAATTTTTAATATTCAACATAATCCCCCTCAAATCAAATTCAAATTCACACATTCTCACATCGAGAATACAATGCCTGTATACCATTAATTCTCGTTTATAAACATACATTGAATGAATTAACGCTCTAACGCTTTCACACTCATAGCCCCACACTAGGACTCATTGTGTCGTGGGTGCCATGGACAACGCAAACATCCTGATCGAGAACAGAAATTTAAACTCATCACCTAAATTTCTGCCTTGGAATGGAACCCAGGACCCTTTGAATGGCAGTCCAGCATGGTAGCCATTGCGCCATATGGGTCGTTATCATCGAAATATTTTTTTTTCTTGGAAATCTCTTCACGGCTGACTTCATCTCATTGTCATCCGAAAATCTTCACCCCGTAACTCCTTTTTCAGTTTTGAAAAAGGAAAAAAAAAATTATTTATACTACTCAGTTATCAGTACCGAGTACGATACCTCATCGCTAAGTACCTTAGGTCGCGAATTTATCAGCCACCCCTCGTACATATAAGGGTGGTAAAAAGCCTTTGCAGAACCGAAGGGAAGTCTATGGTAATCTATTCAACTCGGTGTATCGGTATACAGATGTGACCACTGTATTCAGCATAGATTATTATTAGTAACAGTCGATATCATGTACAGCTTTGTGGTTGCTTCAAAAGCCTTTGACAGATTGGACACAGTAAATATCAACCAGTGTACATTGAAATAGGCCAACGTACGTAAGTTGTCGTACTAATTCGGGCGACTGTTGGCATTTGAATATGCACATACCGTATAGGTGATTGGCGGGAACGAGCGAGTATGCGTTTATGTTACTATTAATTATTTGTGGTAGTAGACATCACCTAGCGGTCGAAAAAAATCGATCACATACCATAGAATGATCAGTTTTAAAATATTCATACTTTTATACCTATAGAATAAGTAAAAATATTTTTGACTACACAAAATGACACTAATTGTTTGACATTTCCGATGCTCACGTCACTCTCGATTCAATATTCAAATGACGTTCCGTTTATAACAGGGGTATATGTACATGTGTGCGTCAAAGGCATGGAAGTGCGGGCAATGGTTTCTTTTACTAGTAAGTGGTAGTACTGAATTGAGAGTTATATGGCCATCGAAAATGTCTTTGCAATTAATTAATCTCATTTTCTGTACTCAACTAAATATTTCCAATGTTTTTTTTTCTTGGCATCGCGCGTTTTGTGCATTATCAATGACAAAGCAATTATTCTATAGGTATAAAATATATTATGAGACATCTTCCAGTCAAAAATGCGTAAAATAAAAAGTGTGAGAGCGTATATTTTTTACGTATGTGTAGGATAATTTTAAACTCAGAGTCCCCCGTGCACTCATTGGTTAACTAATCGGGCGATCTATCATGTTTAGAAATTGTGAGATACGTCTGCACTGTCGCGCGGTCAACTTACTTAGGGACTGGTTGGTCAACAAATCTGGCAATTTGCGTCATTTTCACTTTAATATAACTAATGTATTCTTCGTAAAATCGAAATATTATTGGTTTATAAAAGGTTGCATGTGTGGGTAAAAACTTAGGTCTTTAACTTTGTAGGTAGATTTTTAGACTAGACGATCCCCAATTAAAGTGAAAAGTTTAGTTGAATACGAACAAGAGTACCACAGCAATAAGCTTTATCAGTCCCGTTAAGGTACTCAAGTGGTCGATTAACGTTCGGTTAGATCGTTTGCTAACTTCCACAGTTAAGCAAAGCAAACCCACGAACATTTGGAAAGTTAAGTGTAAACTGAAGTCTTGTAAGCAAAAACTTAAGTTATTAGCTGAGGCAATAATCGTTAAAACGAGTTCAGTTAGACTAGTTGCTAGTAATGACGTGGATACTACTTATCTTTGAATATATATTTTTTATTTTTATTTATATTTATATATATATATATTATGTTTTCTGCTTTTTGTTTCAGCTCCGATTTAGAACGTTAAAAAATGTGGTTTAAATAAAAACAAACTTAAAATAATTGTGTGGTATAAATAGTAGTGCATTACATTGGAAAAATTTAAAGGAGTGAATTAGAAAAGCCTTTAGGTAAGTTCTTTATACAATAACATTTTTTGTGAAATTGTTTTATTTTTATTAAAGTTTGATATACTTAATATTACTACTTTAGGAATATATATGCTATATAACTGGCGTACTATGGCGGAAACTCCCTTAGATAATTGTCAATAAAAATCTCGAGAACCGAACATGATCTATTCATATCAATAATATAAGCTATTACATCAGGCATAATTACTTATTAGTCAATGCTCGATATTATAGGAACATCATTAAATAAACGTAGAAAAAGTATTAATTATTGCTATTTACGACTACGAGCGTAGCAAATCTCTCGTAGAACTGCGTAGACCATGCTTCGACGTAGCACATTTTGCTACGAGATACTATATAAATTTAGGTTAACTAGAGATGCGAGCGGCAGACAAAAAATTTAATTATTAAGTAGTAAATTAGTTATATTTTATATCCATAGAATAATTGATTTGTCACTAACTGTGCACAAAACGCGCGATGCGAGGTAAGGGTTACTTTTACTAATTTAATGTATTATATTATTTATATTAAATATTAGATTATTACTTTATATTATTATATTAAATATTAGAAGTACAGGACTTCTTTTGCGTAAAAACTTTGACAGTGCCAAATTTCATAGTCTTCTGTCCGTATAAAAGTCGTAAAAAATGGT
>DWNJ01000229.1:0-17194 GCA_018250275.1 Udranomia eurus | reverse complement strand
AAATAATATCTATATATTTATTTTACTCATAATTCTATTTGAATATTGCAATCAGCTTGAAATTTCAAAATACACTTCATTTCTGGCAGTCCTCGTGACTCCAAATATTTTTTCACTGTATACAGTTTAATTTGGATAGAAATTTTCATATCTACACCTAAGCCATTGCTGCTATCGTCAAATTTATCCGAACCCTACTCACATTCAATCGAATCACTCGCATTTTTGTTTCGCCCACATCCTTGTTTCCCGAACAGCCTACTTACTTAATTCCATTAATCACGTTGAATGACTCCTCATAAACTTGGATCAACCTGTGCCGGTCTTATTTCAACGTCACGGTCCAAATAAAAAGGGTAACCGGACGAATGGGTGAGGGAAAGGCGAAGTAGCTCAAAAAAGGGGCTGTAACCGGAACGACGAGCAAAAACGGCTCAAAAAAGAATAAGCCAGCCTCTTTAACCCGACCATTTCTCCTGAACCCTCTCTAACCAACTACCAATTTAACCTGAATGGAAGCCAAGCTAAATTCGTTTCGGTGAATTTGTCCAGAACGTTTGAAAAATGCGTAGGTACCCATTACATACTACTGCACTGTTTTGATTATGCATTACGACTACAGTTACCATCACTTATAATTAATTAATTATAATATTACAATATTGTATAACAGTAATTGTAAAGACAAGAAATTTAAGTTGAAAAATTTTTTCATACTATATTACTGTGTCTATTTAATTTAGAGTATTTGATTGTTTATTTACGATTTTGTAACTGTATTCAAATTTAAATTGATTTAGTACTATGTTATCAATTTAAATATAACGCACTTAAAAATCAGAATATAAAACAGCGGTAGCCACCACTGTCATTTCGCCGACAATTAGATTACCATCCATAAATCCATCTGCAAAAAGATCTCTATTGTTTAGTTCCACGTTATGGCTCAGTGCATCTCTGGTTCAACCAGTGCCACCCCAGTCTGTATACTCTTTTAATAAACCACAATAACCAACTTGTCTCCCCGTGACCTTGTATACGCTATGCGATAAAATATTTTTTTATTATCATCCATTCAAGAAGATTGATGTTGAAACAAACTTTTGAAAATGTGTAATCAAACCAACACTCAAATTAATTTAACTTCAGTTAATTTACTATACTAAGTTGATTAACTATCATACTAAGAAAAATTTTAGAAACCGCATAAAATAAATTCCGATTTCTAATTTGTTTAACAGGATTTTTAATAACGATACTTTTAATAATGCTATTAAATTTTGCAGTTCACATTACATGTTATTTTGCCTTATCTCGTAAAAAAAATTAAAAAACAAGTAAATTTTTATTAAGTTGTCTCCCTTTCGCTTCAAAATCTTTTATATTTTTTCGCTTTCCCGTCTACCCTAGCTGGAATATACTCCCTTATCATTCCGCGGTTATACACAAAAATAATTCGATAATCTTGTGATTCGATTACAGCCTTTGTGACGTCAAAGTACAATTAGCGTTTGATTTCACCGACATCGCTGCACGGAATTAAATTATGTGGGGAGCGGGGCGGTTTTTTTTTCTATTGTCCCCCGCGATATGGGTTCTTTGAGTCTTTTACAATTATCTATCGTTTGTCATGTGAAAGAGCATTGTGGTTTTAACAATTAACTATGTCTGCTGCAAAGAGTGCTTCATTGTCTATATTGTCTGGTTTAAATTAATTTTTTAGTTTTTTTTATATATTTAGTGATTTTTGTTATATTTAGTGATTACAATATCTTTCGGACCTAAGACATTTTAATCTTCTTCTTTTTTTATAACTGGGTAAGTAAGGTAACAAATAAGCATGCAGTCCACCCGATGGTAAATGGTTACTGCCGCCCATGGACATCTGTAATCAACCCAAAACAGGATCGAAGTTTTTTCTTAACGCGGTGCTAACCCTGAGGACTAAGTTGGAACGCCTCGTAAGTATGTCTCCCTGACTACACCCTTCAAAGCAGAATACAGCAGCAAGACAAGCTGTTACAAGGCAGAAATAGATGTGACGGTGGTGCCTTCAAAGTCGAACAGTAAAAAATTCTACCGCCTTAACAATATATTTGCTTAGCCGTTTATATTTGCTACATTTCCTTGGAGCAGACATCAATAAATATCTGTTTCGTTGCTAAATACTGAGACCCGCTAAGGTAGAATGTAATAACACACAATTGCCCAATTTGCAACATAGCTTAGCGAACAGAGCATCAGTTATTGGTTTCTAAACAGATTGCTCTCGATAGCTAGACGTGAATTCTAAACTCAAATATGTGCTCAAGTAGCGAGGGTCTATTCAGTATTGATTCAAACATTGTTGCTTCCTTTAGTTTGCGTATCAAAACTTGCATCGTATGTGCTCCTTACAGTTTACGTTTTAGTATTCTAGTAGTAGAATATATTTGGTCAAACCGAGGGGATAATACCGCCGTGTTGAATATTCCATCACGTATATTTTGTTTTTCGATTTCGGGGTAACTTATGAGAACACAAATAATACTTTTTTCGTCTTAGCCTTCGAACGTATAAATACAAAATATACTTTTAGAAATGACAATACAAATGTAATTTCAACGAATGTAAGATAACTAATTATTCTACTAATGAATGTTAGTTAATATTCGTACCTATAATTATGGGTGTGTATTTATTTTATGATATGAGACCAAAACTTACTAAAAGGTTTCTTGACTGTCGGTTGTGAGAACCGTCAAGATAAATATGCCGTCATATATCTCTCACGATTGGCCAATTCGCAGCAACGTTACTCACGCACAGGTTGCTTGTTATCAAGGAAATTGCTTGTCTCGTCTGAATCTTCAGCATGAACGCCTTAGTTGAACGCCTGTTTGTCATTTGAATTTATCGACGTGGTCGTAGAGATAAATATAATGCATGATTAAGTTACATGTTGATATCTTAACCGCCTTCCAAATATTGAGTCTACAATTATATGACTGAAAAACTAGGCCAAATTCTTTAGGTTGCCTGGGTTTATTTGTATTATTCTTTAGTTTGACACTTAGACAACTTTATTTCTCTACTTTATCAAAATATCTTAAATTAAAGATTAAATTGACTTGGAAACCCACTAAAATGTACACGACACTGTAACTGTAATTGTAGGTGGACCGTGGAATTTCATTCTTGTTTGCTGATTCGTTCCACATATAATTATGCCGATGGCCATGTTGGGTATCAACACGAATAAACCAATCCAATTTGACATCCACCGTATTTCCAACATCATCCTCAGAGAGTCAACGCACCATTCCGCACAGTATCCCCTGACTGTTGCTGTCATTTATGACGTCGTTCATTTGTAAATCAACTTGCGGTCACTGGCGGGCCATGGAAATACGCACTCTATTCACAGAACATTATGGTTCGAATTGGAATAATCATCGAAAACACTTAAAACCAGACGTGCGATGTGTTTCTTCTTCGTTCTGTGACATGTCGCGTACGTAATTAACGCAAACTCAGCTCTCTCAGCTTATAATACGGTTGGTAATTGTGTGGAAGCTATGCAAAATTAAGACATTGTAACCGACATGTTAGTGGCGAACTAGACTTTATGACATGCATTGTCCTGAAGGATAATCGCGTCAAATGCGCCAGCCACTTATTGTGACGACTGGGTTGCGCAAACAGATGCAGGTATTAACAGGGGATGGTGCATAAATGCACAATCAATGCGTTCACAAATCACTTTTAGGAGTTGAGTATGCTTTCAGTAGATTAAGTATCTTCAAAGAAGGATATTCTGTTTCAATGATGGTGATACTCGTTTGCTGTTCAGACTTGTTATGGTAAGTCATGTTATCCACTTAATTTCTTTTGTATGAGCTGTTATGTCGCAGTATAAAGGTTTCCTTTATAAATAAGTTAAAAAGAAAAGTGAGTAGAATTTGAGACAAGTTAAAGCGGCTTGTAGGCCACCTTATGTTACCACCCATTTACGTCTGTAGCCACGTGCAAATAAAACAGAAATCTTATTTAATAATAGAGAAGAATTAACATTGTTGATACGTATAAGACAAACTGGCCTGATATAGACACCTAGGTATAGACATTTACAGCCTTTTCTCAGCTAAAATTCTGCAGATGTTCTTTCATTTAATTCTAATTCTCATAAATCCCCTCTTTAATCAAATATCTTTGGTTTTGCTGGATTCAACCTTTTGCGTAAACACAACATGTGTTCCGATGTGAACGGCTTCGCTGCAGTATAGACGAACCTTTATCCTGCAGCGTACCGAATAGAAGATAACAATCTGCTTTGCAGCGCGCGTCGGAAATTGGTAGGCTGATTGGATTACGAACAACCGATTAATTTCAACTCCTAATATAATAAAATTGTCACTGAACTAAATGGAAATATTTTTTTAATACGTCCTTGGAATGTTGCTACATGGGTGGTTTAGGTAACATTTCAGTTTGTATGTTATTTTATTCAAGTGTAGGGGTTTTAGGGCAGACTTACTTCCTCCTTACTTTTGACCTTTGCTTTTGTTTGAAATTTGTTTTTGTATTGTTAAAAATATTTTAAAATTTATAACTATAAAAATCATCCATTTTTATATTTTCTTTACTGATTCTTATTGGTTTTACTAATATTTATAAACTAGACTACAGCTTCTGCCGACAACCAATATCGTTCGCCGTAACATAAAATATTTATAGATCCTCCAGTTTAAAAATGCACGCCACTAAACAAAATAAATTTAATGTGTGAAATCGTAAATGTATTACAACTCTTTACTAGAGTGTGTAGGCTATTTTTCTTTAAACTCACTCCTCCGTCCCCTTATTGGTCAACTAATACGACGGTCTGTCATGTTTCGAAATTTATATTGGCAGTTTGCGTCATCTGTACTTTTTTTGATAATATAATTATGTTATATTAAAATATTAGAATTTAACTGCAACTCGTGTTAGGATTATGCTCAATTTGCGCGCACTCACCGCATCGTCAATAGATTGTAGATTGCTATCTGCTGCCCGACCGCAGCCTCCGCTGAGACATCTGAGGCATTGTTGGCTACGAGATAAATTAGTTCCCCAGTTTATATATCTAGTGAATTAATTCTCTAAGCGTTGGTGACGTCACTAAGTCTCATTTTTTGTACATTTAATACATACTTTGTAAAACGTATAGCCATTTTCATCAACTCTAGAAGGCTCCTAAGTGTAATAAAGTAATTATTTAGCATCTTCACACGCAAAAAGTTTCTCGTTACTAACACTAAGAAGACTAAATGTAATGCCAAAATCTTAGGAGCCAGTAATATGTAAATATAGATCTAACAATAACGCGTTACTAGCCTTCGTGTCTCCAACTAAATTTGGTTTATTACTTTGAAGTGTTTTTTTGTTCTCGGTCTGTGTGTTCGTGTTTTGTGTTAATCTATTATCTGGTACTTAATACACATGCAATTCTAATGTGGGACTGAAAGCGTTTAGCTTTATTAATTTTTTCTTCAATAATTTGTTTACGGAGCTCCTGAACACTAATATCCAAACGGCAACCGCGGTTACTATTTAGTATTCCGTCATTATCACACTTAGCTCTATTCTGCATAATTTGAATTAATTTCAAATGATTCTCTCTATTCAATGTAACGCGGTTTATTATAATGAAGCGGTTTAGAGCGTGTTGCGGCTAGATTAGTGAATCGTCAACACATATTTACGAGCATATGTTGCATATAATAATACTAGCTTCCGTTCCGAGCTCTGTTCGCTTATAAACTCAGTCGCAGACAAATTGCAGAGTTGTGGGTGATAATTTCGTCTCATTTGCCTATGTACGCCAACACAATTTTGATTGAATATGTACGATGTTATTAAAATCTGACTGTGACTTGTTTATCTTTATATTAGAAAATAAAAACAGGCAGACAAAAATAAACCTATCATCGCTGATATACCGCTTTTTTACAAATCATCGATTGAAAAAAGTAATATAGTGAATAGTTTCTTACGGGAGATACCATCATACCATTAATTTTCCAACTTTTGTTTTGAGAGTTCGGACATCCTCAAAAATATTAATACATCAGCCCTTTAAACAAAGGAAATACAAATATAATTATAAAATAATGTATATAAATAATAAGTATGTGTATCTATAAATTAAAATATATTCCATTTAGTATTTGAAATGACCGCGCTTGCGAAAAAATAAAAATCAGTGTACATACAATATACAGAACTCTATAAAAGCTGCTCTCAAAGCAGACAACCACAGGGGATTATCGGATCCATCAGCTCACGCCTAAAAACAATGGGCGGCCTCTAACAATATTACGAGCTAATTTATTTAGATTCAGCCTTTTTGGCCTTTTTACGAAAATTTACAACTTTTTGCCTGTAATTTGTATAACAAACCCGCTAGAACAACGAACCTATAATAATATGTATTAAATTAAGAACGGAACATTTCAAAGTAAATCAATAAAAATAAAATTTAACATTTACTAATCAACTCTCTCTTTAGTCAAAATATATGTAACTAAGTCCAAAGTTTTTCTAGTGCGCTTAGCAAAGTACGTCCACTCGTTAGTTAAAACAATGAAAACATGGTTCAGAAATCTAGAAATCTAGAAACCTAGATCCAGTAACCCAGATCCAGAAGGTCTTAACTAAAGCACTGCTTGACGGGACATAAAAAGTTCGACAGTTGAATAACACAAGAAGAAGAGGCCTCATTTGAAAGAAATTTGAATGACAACAGCATTTCTTGTCTCACCCGAAACAGACTATTGTTGTGACATGAATACACAGAATAAAAAGGAGAATGAGAAATAAATTTAATGTGTTAATTATTTACGCATATAGATTAGGAACATTCTGAAGTCTTCTTCTGGTTCTGCTTCTGGAGTCAAATGCCACTTGAATCCACTTGATTTTCTTCTGAAATTCGATTATTTTCATTGATTGCGTATTACGTTAATCTCAAACTCCAAACAGAATAAGACCCTCACGTTAAGTGGAGTCATGTATTGTTACTGCTAAATACTATTGTAGACTAGTAGTAGTTTGAAGAATGTGGTTATGATTGGTTGATGGTTGATGGATACGGTTGTGGGAAGCGCAAACATTAGCTACCAATTTTTTATTACTTGGAGGTATCAAACGAGCATGCAGTCCACTTAATAGTAAGCGGTCACTGCCGCCCATGGACATGTGTAATCTACCCAAGCCAGGATCGAAATTCTTTCTTAATCTGACCACAAATGCATTGCTACCCTAGAGGACTAAGTTCACATCGTCACAACATTCAAATCAGAACACAGCAGCAAGAGCACTGCAGTTGTAAGGCATAAATAGCTCTGTGTTATTACCTAATAAATAATTAGATTAGTGATATTGGCGGATTTTTTTTTCGTCAGGAATTCCCCACAGATACCCTTCAGTCACTGGGCTGACGAAAGGGTTATGTGGGACTCGACCCCACCAAAACCTGACGGTGTCCAGCACGCCATTATCGATATCGGCGATGATGCAACCGCTCACAAACTACATTTATCTTAAAATCGTGTTCTTTACAACAATAGCCAGCCGTTGTCACTTGTAATTATTCCCTGGCGTAAAACTCCATTATTCAACCAATGCGAATTTGCGTTAACTTTAATTCATTTAGGTGTGAGGACACACAATGGGAGTGTCATTTAATCAATCACAGTTTGAGAACCTTCCACTTCGGCTGAAGGTGTGAATAAATGCGAGCTTCGGAATTAATTAATTTCATTTGAAATGTTCGGATTAATTTTATAATTGAATTGTGTGCAAAAATATTTCGAGCCACTATCGTTGTTAATCACAGTCTAAAGATTTATGGTATGAAAAATGGTATAAAGTTACCATAAACAAAGACGACATTCATAGAATCTGAGCATGAGATTTTTTGTATACATAAGCCGAACGAAAAACAGCGACATGTTGTATGTAGCCGTTACTCACATCGACTATACTGATTCGAATCATCAATAGCATTTAAATAACGTTAGTAAATAGAAAGTTCGAAATACCAGTAACGTTCACAAAATGTATAATCAACTGTTTCTTTAAATTAAGTTTGGTTTGTGCGTAAGATTCAAAACTTGTACTCTGATCCTGTGATTTATAATAATATTCAAGGAGACCCGACCAGCTACGGAACGGTTATGTTTAATGGTGACGTTAAGCTCCAGTGGTTACACGAGCCAAATACGCTCAATCTGTAAGCGTTTATCCCGTCAAAATTGTCATCTCGTTCCAAATTATCCCGCAGGAAATATACTGAAGGATTCGAGTAATTCGATGCATAATCCAGGGGTACCCGATTTCCAGATCATATTCGATCTGGCAGTGGTCCAAGATTCGAATTCCACCGCTCAACTCCATCGCGTTAATCTTGCTTAATAACCTTTTCTTTTTGTTCGTCTATATTCATATAAATTTTGTACTAAACATTTTAGACTACGTATCGAATGCTTGGAGTCAGAACATTAATTTGTAATTCTCGCCACTGATTACTGTGTACGTTTTGTCTTAAAAATTCTGATTTCTTTACATTTTGTAGATGAACACTTGGTAAAACAAGAATGCACTGTAGATCTAATAGATTTTGCTTGGAGACTAATCTACGATTTTATTCCTATTTTTATAGTGAGCGTTGTGACTCAGTATTTTTCTTAGCTAAATGATACGCCATACGCATTCTTCAATTTAAAAATATTAGCACGTACATTGTAATCTGTGATACCTACTATACATTTGTAACTTGAATGTTCACCTTAACCTTATATACCTTTACCAATTAAGAAAGAATAACAATATTGGAGAGTTGCTCACGGCCGCGGCTCCACCCGCCTTGAAAAGTATTTGTACTCAGAAGAAAACATGCAGATATTCTGATTTATTATTATTTTTGAATAATCGACACAAAAAAATTCCAACCCAATGAATCCGCACATCCACCTCCCATCGCTTGTATACACTTACTCCTACCTACCCCTACCTGCTCTCCTAATTGAACTAAGTCAAATCAGCTCTCTACAATTACATTACATTCAGTACAAAAGTACTAGTATCAATCCGTATCCTTCTTTGTTCCTTGGAACTAAAATATATCGACACGAACTCAAACAAAAGAGACCCGAGAATTATTTCACATTGAATTTATTAGTTAAAACGTAGAGCGGAGCTTTTAAACATTGTCAAAATCATTCTAGTGAGCAATACATTGATTGAAAATCGATCTAACTTTGAGAGCGTTCTTAAAACTTGGAGTTGCTGTTCATAAAATATTCAAAGTAACACAGAAACGCTTTCGATACGCCATCGGGATGTTCCCACAGTTTTATGTCAGGGTTTAGTTAATTGAATTAATTTCGTGTCAGATTCCCGACTACCGATTTCCCGCAAACTCGCTCGCTGTACCTACGAGTATTACTCTGGTTTGAAAATTCCCTGACTTGAAATGAAATAAAAAAAATACAAATTAATCTTGACAGTTAATTTAATTCCATAGACGTAGTTTAGATTTTAGTTTGAAATGGGGCATTTCTATGTGTTAATTGATTTTAAGATTGAAGTTATTCTAGCAACGGTTGGTTCTTTCGCGCACTGCTAATTAAAAACAATCTTTTGAGCTTACTGGGGGACATTTGATACCAGATTTTTTAACAAAAAGTGAATACTTACTATCATTTTATGAATTTACATATGTAGGAGCATTTGTGTAGTATGGCGGTATAAAACATACTTTTTGTTACCTATCACTGGATATAGATCTCTGCCTATAGCTCGGTCAATGCGTTTTGCAGAAAGATGGAATTATGGACCAACATAACAAATCATAATTACAAAGTAATCTCAATAGAAGTCTATGTATTTCTATGTAGGTATATTAAACATCACCTATGATTAAATCGTGCTGTAGACTGATTTATTTATGTCGTATTTTAAAAGAGTTCTGAGTTTTTATTCACCGGTATTTTTCTGCCGGTCTACCGTAGCCTGAGAACCTGAAGGCCGATGACCACTGACTAAAGAAAGTGTATATGACGTTCATTAAGTGTTTTTGCATACCTTATTACGAATAAAAACATTTGATTCTTGATCGATTTCATTAAGGCTCTTTATTCTGTAGATCGGTGGAATAACTCAGTTATGCAGCAGCAGCAGTGCTACATGTCTATCTTCTTCTATACGTACAGAAAGTACGGGAAAAGCTACGGCTGCGGCTGTTCTTTTACAACATTTTGTACGTATCTGGGTAAGTTAAAACACCCATTCATAAAATATTCAACGTAACAGTGAAATGCTTTCGGGAATCGCCAGAACGCTTCACAGTAGGGGATAGTAAATGGAATTAATTCTGTTTTATAACTGTTTATCATTTCCCATAGATAGCTTGGAAGTGATAAGTATTCAAGTGTAAACTGAGAACATTAGATTAAATGTAACAATGTAAAATAAGTCGAAAGCTTTATTTAAACATTCACAGAAGTTTTTTTTATGACTAGGTAGCAAACGAGCAAGCAGTCCACTTAGTAAGTGCCCACTGCCGCCAATGGAGATCTCTAATCAACCCAAGACCCGATCGTAGTTCTTTCTTAGGTCGACCACAGATCCGTTGCTACCCCTGAGGACCAAGTTGGAACGCCTGGGTTAAGTGTGTCTCCCTGATAACACCCTTCTCCCCACCCCAGAAATATGTGTGGTGCCTTCGGAGCCGAACCGTAAAAGTTGTAACCACCTTTAAACAACCAGAAAACACAAGAATGCCGAACGAAGAACCACGGTCAGTCAATATCCACGTTTTACTTCAAAAGATAACGGATGAGTGATAGCATCGAATCCCATTCCCGCACCGAGCATGTCTTGTCTACTTGTTCGCGGAAAGATAAATGAGGCGGCGGAATCTAATCGCAGCACTAATTTCGGTTTTTAGATTAAACGTAATTTATGATCGCGACGTGGCCTTTTTTAAGGCCTCGAAATTTGCTAAAAGGTTTTCTCATTGATTGTACATAGAGTTTTTAGAAACGCAAGGTGGTATTACTTTGACAACTCTGATTAGAATTGGAATCGTACATGTTGGTCGCAGATATGTCGCGTTAAGACTATGTCTATGTTGGCTCAACAATGAATGCGCCTTTTAAATGAATCACTGAAAAACTGTATATTATTATTATTAATTTGTTTCCAAAACGTTTATATCCTATATCTTTGATAGGTAAAGACTTTCGCTCCTTAGGTTATTTAACGGAAAGACAAACAAAACAGATGCAATTTTAGTTATTATAAATCAGCCAATTAAATCACAATTTACGATCAGTATAGTTCAGTCTCAGCCAGTACATAGACCACGAATATTATTTTAAAACCAAATATACAGGGATTAAAATCTCAATACAAATTAACGTTCAAAAATATTATTTTCATATCACATACCTAATGATCAAAATAATAGTTTCGGTTTCAATTTATATCTTGAGGGTTTATATCTTTTACTGTACGACTCCGGAGGCATCACCACCACACCTATTTCTGCCTTATAACAGCAGTGTTCTTACTGCTATGTTTTGATTAGAAGGGAGGTCAGAGAGACATACTTAACCGAGGCGTTACAATTTAGTCCTCAGGGGTAGCAACGCATTTGTGGTCCACCTAAGAAAGGACTTCGATCCTGTCCTAGGTTGATTACTGATGTCCATGGGCGGCAGCGACTACTTACCACCAGGTGGACTGCATGCTCGTTTGCTACCTCCCAATCATAAAAAAATGGTAATGAAACATTCCACGGAAGAGAATTTCCGTTTCTGCGAATAAATTGTTTCAAGCAAAAGAGGAACTTCTGCAACTGTTCCTGACACAATACTTCGCAAATACTGAAGATAAATTGTATGCAAGAACAGTGAGGCAAGATGTCCAAATATATGTAGGAGATAAATTGCTCCGGAAATATTCGGACGAACTATTGTTTAATCCACTATCACACACATTTTTTGTTTAAACTCGAAGCAACGTAATGTTGTGAAATTGTCGATTTGCGAAAGGTCCTTAATAACTACCAGTGTGTCATTGAGTTATATATTTTTACTTACAATATTCTCTTTTGTATTATAATTTATCGTAATCTGTTATTATTTCTAAAGCTAGAAGCTTCCTTATATCTGGCTACTATTAGGTACAAGTAACATTGCAATTCAAGTAAATTAGAAATAATATAACAGAGTTCAAGTATTACTCAGTCCTTAAGCACTTTCTTATTTGTCTTAAATGAATTAATCTCCAACTTTATGATAATAAAATCATAAGCTATAAACTTGAATTGTTTTCTTTCTCATTATTTCTCCGAGATCTCCGAGGCCTCGGGACAAAGCGCTGCTATTTAGCGCGTCTTCAGTATCGATGAGTTTTAATTAGAGTTCCGGGCTTCAGACAGCATTCATTAGCATTATAGCGGTAAGAAGCATCGATTATTATGATTATATCCATTTTCGAGTCGAACCACTATATGTTTCTACCGATGATATTAAATTACATTATTTAATTATATTAATGAATTTAGGTCGCAACTGAGCATGTATGGCGTCAGTCTTCGGTATTAGAATAAAAAATCCCAAACATAAATTTATTATGTTCTTATGGTGTTTGTGCGTCGGCATATTTTTTCACGATCGCAAGAAAAACAAACAAGATTGCAATTTCCGGCATGAGTCGCGATCGATCCTGACTTGCTCTACATCAGCCAGCCTCTTTACCTAGTTCACTTATTGAAAAACACCGTGGAGGAGAACATAATAATAAATATTTGTTTTTAATATCAAACTTTTTTTTTATAAAAGAAGGAAGACCGAGAGCTGACGAGAAATCAGACTGTCTGGAGAATATTGACGTGCATGATTTCCTCAAATAAACTAAAGCCCTATTGAATGGATATAGTCTATTCGATAGATCTCGTCATTTTGTAGACATTTGTGTGTTGTTGTGTTGAACGTGAGTGAAGCCGTATGACTCAAGCACACATACATTCTTAATAATACTCCATAATCCAAAATAGCTTAGCTTTTCGTTTTAAAAATATAGAATGAAACAATATTCTGTAAAGATTATTCAGCTAAAGGCAGTTAATCACGGTCTCCCTGCGTGCAAGCGAAGTTAAGTTTTAGTCATAATACATTTTGTAATTTATTAAAAAGCCTATGCAGAAAATTAATTCATGACTAATTCTACGAAACAGGCCCAAAGAACTAAAAGCTTTACACAAACATGTTTGCATCGCCATATGGCCCGCCCGCTGCGCTATTCCAACCGAGTGTATGGTACCAGCGACGAGCGGTAGCTACTTTCACATTAAATAATTGTATTATGAAAATGTACCAGTGAAAAATTCCAAACATCTACTCACCTGTTACGATATCGTTTTGTATTCTTTGAAACGTGCAAAACTAGAAGTTAATAGACAAATAAGACGCGTTCCGATTTAGTATAGTGATTAAATCGAGTATATTCCTAAAGAGAATTAAAACCCCATCGGTAATACACTCGTAGGAAAAAATGTCCCTTGAAACGTGTCTAGTCTTAAAGGAGTCTTAGTCTTATATTATAGAGTCCTATTCCTATAAAGATCAGTCACAAATTAACCTTAGTTATGGATACAAAAAAAATATTCTTGATTCTTGATCATGGGCAACTCAATATCCAACTTACGTAACCATGGACCATTTACATCCAAATACATTCCCGCTCATAGTCCATAACTTGCGTACTAACGAAATGGATTATTCAATTGCTAAAGCAGTTTTTGCAGGCAGTAGGCTGTGCTCGTACTGGCAGTCTTTGAATGGTGCGGGTTTACTTAGTGCTCACTAGTATTTTTGTTTACGATGGACGAAAATTGGTATTGGAATCGAGAGTACCGTTTTGTTGCGGGAATATTTTTTTGTCATGTTTTTTTCGTTTCCAAAAGACCGTTGATCGAGAACACTAAATAATGCATTTTGTGGTCAAACCAATCGATTTTTTTGTTGCCTGCCAGAATATAAAATTCAGTATTTCCTGTATTCGCCGAAAACTTTTCAATATTTTTTAGTTTCTCATGTTTAAAGCAGATTTTATACACACGTTTGTAATTGAACTCCACAGTGGGCTAAACAATAAGCTTTGTACAACGGCGCCTACATTACAAGTTATTGGTACTCAATATTACAATGAACATTTTTACGTCGTACATAACATATGCAGCGAAAATTGGATTATGTCTGTCTGTCTGAGGGTGGAGCTAACGAACGCGGTAATATTGTCAGGGCTGATTAAATTTAAACCAAATAATGTGAGGGGAGCCGAGCTTACAAAGTGCAAGCTTTAAGGATATTGGGGAGTCGCAGAGCAGATTGTGTTTTGTTTTGCTGCATTTATGCCATTTTATCAGGGGTTTGTAAGCTTGACTATATGGCTTTAGGCGCGCTTTATTAGTCTAAGTGACTTTGCTTAGATTTATCGATTACATTCGATGTAACAATCCGCGAAGTCATGACTATTATGTCAGTAAATTATATTTCAGACTAGTTGACCCGGCGCACTTCGTACTGCGTACCCGTCGCCATTCCATAACGTTTTATGAATCGTTTTAATGAAAAAAACAGTATTTTTTTAATAGTTAGTGAAACTAACCACAATATATCAGTGAAAACCGCATTCGAATCGAATCAGCCGTTTCTGAGATACACAAACAGGCAAACCGATAAACAAATAAAAATTCAGAAAAATGTTTTTATGAGTGATTGATAAGAAATTAATCTTAATCTTTATTTTTAAAACATGTAATGTGATGTAACTTAAGTTCATAATAATTAACAATATTATCATCGCAGAATCGCAACTACTAAAACTACAAAAGAACGACACGAATGAAAGAATGAAACGTAAGTAGTACGCACCCACTGTGGAAGGATTTTTGGACACTAACGAATTTTTCTATTTATTCTAAAAAATAATATTGTCTTATTTACAAACTTGTCCCGAACCGCGCCATAGAAATATTAAATAGGAATATCAGAAATTTGTGTTTATAAAAAGAAATTGCAACGGCTACATAGCAAAACTACGTGACTGAAAAACAGGATTCAGTAAATCTGTCTCAAAATCTCCTTAATCCGATTAAATAAAAGTCCGGTGTCAGCTCCAATTAATGGAAAATTCCATTCAGCACTTCCGATTTGCTTTTAATGCAGATGACTGGGAGCTTGCTTTTGCAATTTGTTTGCTAAAGACCTTTCGTACTTAGCAGTATATACAATACATTTAAGTATGAAGATAAGATTTGTATGTATAGAATGGGGAGTGACTGTTGTTGCATCACTTCAATGAACAAGTGATTGCAATAGACATCAGATACAGACACAGTTACAGTTAAAAATCTTGCTTTGTTTCGAGATGGTCACATACACAAATATGTGTAAGATATGTATATTATAATTGGTGAAAATTGTTGGCTTACTCGATAATAAAATTATGTTGTTTCAAATTTTGTAATAAAATACAAGTAGGTTTATCTACAAAGACCAGTCAGCTCCATTTCATCTGGTCTTAGTCGTGTTTTTCAAATTAAATATGCCGATGGGGGCATATCAGCAAAAAATTACCAAACATTCGCGTCCAATTAACAAGGCTGTGTTTTTTTTTATTTTAATGGTTTGAAAGCAAAGGAGCTGCCGGGTCAGCAGAGGCTAGGAAGTTTCAGCTCTTTGAAAAAATATTAAAGGGCAAAGGGCTCTTTGAAAATTATTAGGCGACGGCGTAAGGGATAAACTTTCACTTCGGCTGATGGGGATCTTTAGTGGATTAAAGCCATTTGTAAATTAGAGTTTTCACCTATTTTTGTATACAAGTAAAGCACTTTGCCTTTTCGGTTAATATTAATATTATCCTTGAGGCGACGTAATAACACGAAGGGAAGAAAAATAAATTAGAATGTTTTGGTAAAATTCCGTTTTTCAAATTAACTCAAGAAGGTTCGCACGTCCAAACCACATACATTATTTTAGTATCATTTTAATATTATGTCTTATTATATCTAAAATGATTTATAGAATTCGTTTATAACTTAATCTCGTCAAACTGTTTTTTTATTTGAAATCGATACAGCTTGGAGGTCAATATTAACAATGTTTACAAATGTATACATAGTGTATGTAAAAGGCACACTTATTTGAGAAACATGTACAAATCGCTCTAAGCTTAAACTTAGACCACGTCTTGTGTAATGGCAAGTTTTTCTCGACTATCGTACCGTTGGTCCTTAGGCATAATCTAGATGAATTAAACACAAGTACACTTCAATATCGCGGTTACAAAGGAAACTGAGACTTAAGTTGGGAAGCCCAGAGTGCCATTTGCATTGTCAGCGACTTGTCTCGAAGCGAGAAATGAGTTGTGCCACTTATTCTGGCCAACGACAAATACCAAGCTGGCTGGCGGATTTTTTCATACTTTTTCTACAATATTAGTAATTGCCGTTGAGTCAAGACCGGTCGTCGAGACTGGGAATGAACAACTATTAATTTCTTGTGAACTGCTTGTTATTTCGCGTTGGCTCTGAGGGACCTTCTAGACACGGACTCTCTCTAGACCTATGATGATGTAGACTAAGAGCATTGTTATTAGCTGTGATATTGGTTATCGGATGTTTTCAAAGATACATGTACTTATGTGTTACATGAACAAAAAGAGGAAGAGGTCTGTTCAGACATGGATGCGAAACAAGCTTTCCATTCGATCAGATAAAATATCCCGTTAAGCATTATCAAGGCCTCGAAAAAAGGCCTATCTACAACTAACTTATATTTGGTAGCCAATTAAATAATACCAGCCTAATTAAATAGATACCTATGTAATCAAAGATAAACTAGAAAATAAAAAAAATACTTATTCCTTTACAGATACATCAATATATAGACCTAAGGGCGGAGTCGTGGTAACGTTGGTGCCTACGCGCCCTACGGACCCGCGGCTCCGTCCCATAGTGGCGTGTTGGACACCGTCAGGTTTTAGTGGGTTCGAGTCCCACATAATCCTTTCGCCGGCCCAGTGGCGGAAGGGTATCCGTGGGGATTTCCTGACGAAAAAAAAAACATATAGACCTAATAAAAGTGTTTTATGATGT
>DWNJ01000228.1:0-17215 GCA_018250275.1 Udranomia eurus | reverse complement strand
TTAGGTTACCTAGAGACACTTGGGGGCAATTTGTCAAAATCTCTTACCAACTTCGAAATGAACTTTGTTGTCGGAACTTATTCTGTTACTTGGCGCAGGAAGACAGTAATTGTGAGCGTCAAATGAATTGGTAGAGACGTTAAACCGTGGGTTTAAGTTATTTCGGTTGCATGAATGAAATCAGTGGTTGTGGTAAGATTGAGGGGTCATACATTTTAGGAGGTCCGTATCAATTCCAGACACCCACGACTGATTTTTCGACGTAAGAAAATTAAGTGGAAGTTTTGTTGACCATCCAGTGCGTAAGTAAGGTATAAGGTATAAGGTAATAAAATGTTAAATTTTTTTAGTGTAGTCTAGTGTTTGAAATGTATGCTCAGCGTAACCCTTATACCCTCACAAAATATTTTAATGCTCTAGAAACGGTAAATTAATAGTCAGTTCAAAAACATTTTATATAACTGATACTTACATGCTAAAAATCGCGATGAGAGCTCGTAACCTTAATTCGCAGAGGGGTCAAGGGTCGACCGCAGCTATGCGTTGGTACATCGTATACGTATTATATAAAATACTAGCTGACCCGGCGATCTCCGTACCGCCTCAGCGTCCCCGCCCCACAACTTTTTTGGTTATGAACCGTTTTTTATAAAACAAACACTAAATGTTAAGTGAAGCTGAAAACAACACATCAGTGAAAAGCGTATTCAAATCGGATGAGCCGTTTCTGAGTTTAGCGTGCACAAACGCACAGACAAACAGACAAACCGACACACAGACAAACAGACAAAAATAAAAATATTTTTTTTGGGTTCTATTTTTTAATAGAGACCTCTAAAAATGGTTTTCTCTTAGATATCTGCCATGTACAAACAACAATCATTTACAGATTTATTATATGTATAGATAGGACTAACCTCAGTCAATTCTGATAAAGGGAACTTTTTGTCGAGGTGATACGAGACAACGACCAGGCGGCAGGGCCGGAAGCAAAAAAGTGTCTTCCGCTTCTGTCGCCGGCCTTTCTGAGGGGCCAATATTGAGTATCTTGTATGAACGCTCCCCTACTATCAGTGTGTGTCGCTGGCTGCATCTATGGTTGTAAAAAAACCTTTTATAAATCAAGACGGAACGCACGATTGTTATTATGTAGTAAAGATTAAACAACTTAAATAATAAGTCTCTACAAATTTTAATGGAATTAGTCTAAGTTAGAAGGATCAAAATAATTTTATCAGTGTATCAGTACCATTATTATATCAGTACCATCGTTGACCTAAGATGTACATCTTTTGTTTAAAATAATCTGGTAGTAGGTATTAACATAAAATAGAGAAATTGGTATATTTTTGTTTGAAACTGTGTTGATAAAACGTTTGCTATGTGCTGTCCGAAATACCTTCCGTTCGGCCTCATGTGGCATCGGCGTCAACTCCGTAATTAGATAACAATCGAGCCCGCCTGCATGTTCGTGTTCGATTCTACAAATGAACAGTATGTAGCTAAATACACCCTTTCCTGTCCCGACAAATGTGTTGACATTCGAACGTTGTTCCAACAAACGTGAGGTAATCGATCTGTAATAACATACTACGTAAAAACATTTCAGTGGAGGTGATATCAAAATGTAACTATACAATAATGACAAGTCCAAGACGATCTAAAAAGGGTGTTGGCCATTGTGTACTCCAAAGCTTGGATTGGGACTCTCCGTCTGCAGAAACGGGAACAGTTAAAAGAAGACGATCATCGTGTCCCGAGAATTCATCAGCTCATGCTGTACAAATCCATGATGCAATACTTGAAGCTCAAACGCCGTCTGACTCCGGTAGTGGAACTTCAAGAAGTATTGACGACGATAAGACTGATTGTTTAGTAGAAGTAGAACAAAGGATATCGTGTATAATTAACGAAAACAGATCATCTCAAAGTAATTCTGAATCTAGTGATATTGATATAGTAATCGATAGCATATTACAAAGTTCCTTTGACGAAGGTGATGTCTCGAGCGATCAGAATGTTGTGGGAAGTACTCGTAGTAAGACTTTTATTAAAACCCAAACTCCGGCTGCCTTGGATGGAAAAACTAAGCAGACTGCAGTTGAGAGGTCTCTTGTTAAGAGGACTAAGGAAAGAAGTCTTAAAGCTCCGGCACCAATAAAGAAGCTCAATAAATCTTTAGATATTGTAAAAACTAGTTCTAGGTTACCAAGAGAAGCGCCAAGATTAGAAGAGAAATCTAGTGTATTACCCATATATAGAAGTACTATACAGGAAAGAAATATAGATTTAAGTGCAAGTAGTAAGAAAAAAGTTACTTCTAAATTAAAATTACCATTTTCACCAACAAAAACAATGGAAAAACCTAAGATGAACTTCTTTCAAACCAAAAACACCTTACAAGGAACCAAGCCGTCGCCTTTATTATCATCTCCTGTAAGAAGGACCATTTCAAATGAATATGTTAGATTAAAGTTTACTAACGAGACAGTGATGAGGCGAACTATAGATGGTAAACCTGTACCCAAAATAACTCCTAAGATACAGTCAATTATACCGGAAAGCCCTATAGATAGCGAAGACCCCTTTCTAAATTTGAGCCCAAATAAGAAATATACAGTGACTGTCAACAATAAAGTAAGGTGCGACAAAGATAATTATGTGATATTTGATCCAAATACTGGATTTAACTCCGAAGGAAGTTCTCGACATTCTAAAACTACCGTAAAATCTCCTGTAAACGATAGGTCGAAAATTCCTCTTAAATCTCCAGTCGGAGAAGGGATTGTCAAGAGGACAGTGAATGTAAGTGATACAGACAGTGGTATACTATCTCCTAATTCGCCTTTAGAAACAAGTGATAAGGCGTCGCCGTATTATGTAAATGCGGCTTCGTTTAGCGAGTCGGCGAAAAAAACTGCTGCCGCCCTAGACATCACCATCGTAGATGCCGAAATTGCAAAGAGAGCTACGGAACAAATACAGGTGAGCAGTATTTATATATTTTTCAATTAATATTACCCTGTTGTCGGTGTCTATTGTGGATGAATATCATAGAATGAAAGAATAAATATGCAGTTATTAAATAAAAATAAGCGAGAAAGAAAAATATGTGTAAAATTTATTTTTAATTAATAATATAGAAGTATTGGTATCAATCTTTGATGAACTCAATTTAATAATTTTACGTTTCACGGTTTTTGTTTGTCAAATGTGACTCATACCGCCATCTATTGCAGAGTGGTGGTATTTATCTTTCTGTAAAATAGAGTACTATAAAGCTGGCATGCTCCAAAATATACTTTTTTCTAGGTTACAAGTTATATTTAAACAAATAATGTAATGTTGTAATAAATGTAATCTTGCATTTTTTCACTTATTTTATTCTTTTCATGGTGTTGTAATAGTTCTGCTACTTGACGGTAGATGGCGCTTACTCCAAAATACAACAATGCCTTACCATGAGTTTGATTCCACACAACTTCCCCTTCATTTGTTTGGCGCTTTCCCTGATATATATCGCTCGACAGTGGCGCATTATTCGGGAGCAATCGTGCAGTTAATTTCCAAATGGGCCCATTTAGCGCAAATAACGAACGGCGTGATGCGAATGCTTTGCGTAGTTAGCCTTTGTTCTCGTATCGTGGAAAATAACGCGAATGTGGTTGTAATTAATTAATATAGCAAACCATAAAATTGATTATTTAATTTATTACTTAAACTATACTAACCCCACAGAATTATCGTTACGTTACTTATAAACGTATGGGAGATTAATGAGAACATGCGAAATATTTATTATTTTAAACAAGAGCCAAGTAAAATGTTTCATAACTGATTTAAAAACCATTTGTTTAAGACTAGAGAATAACAATTTTACTATTCTACACACACACACACACACACACACAGTACAGTAGTGATTCTTTCGTTTTGATATACGGAAATCGCAACCTAAGACAGTCCTAATTTAAAAAGTACCTAAATACTAAAAATAATGCATTAACTTGGGCAACATGTCTTAATACAAGTCTTCGGTCAGACTGTTGCATTTTCATTGTCTAGAATGGGTATGCAATGTGCGTTTTACTTCGAATCATGCATGACACGTTTCTCATTAACGGTGGGCAGTCCCTTTGTAATATAAAGCAGTGCCGCCACTTTCACTCTTATATGTACAAGCAATAAGACAAAAATAAAAGAAGTAAATATGCCATTTTATAATATTGCAGCATCGTCCCAAACTGTAATTATACCTGTAACTTTAAGGAAAAATATGTTTATAAAAAGAAATTTCCGAATTAAAACTTAAATTAAAAATCCTTTGATAACAACGTGCAATGTATTTTACGTAAACAATAATGTTTTATTTATTTCGCATGCATTTAAAAAAAACGTAGACGTCTATATGTATAATAAATAAACGTAGAGTTAGACTTACTAAAACCGTAAAACTTACTTAATAATAAATAAATAAATAAAACCATCATTCGAGTTAATTCAAACAACAACAATGTAATTTCTAATACGATTTATCCGTTCTAAAGTTCTAAATCCATTTGACTCCAACCCCGGCGTAACCTTTAATGAAAATAGAAACTGTGTTTCAGACAGTCGAGTTTCCACCACAGAAGAGCTAATGAATACACTTCAAAGACTAGCCTTTAATTACCGTGATCCTTTTAACTGCATTCTCTCGTACATGTTTCTCGCATTGTGTTTCTTTCTAACTAAGCCCGACATACCTTCAGATAACAGGAAAAATAAATCATTTCCTAGGAACTAGTGACGTATTAGTGAATGATTACGATCTGTCATAATTTTTTTCACATGTCATACAATCAAGATCACAATTTGATCTTGGTATATATAATCTATTTTTTTCTCACATGTCACACGACGATTCTTCATGATGATTTGATCTTGGTGTCTATAATATTCGTACATAGTATTATTATTTACTTCAGGCAACCAAAATATGTCATCAACTTTTTTCAAACTTAATAAATAATATACTCGTATAATACCAAAATTTTACTGCGCATAATCCTTACAAGAGGCGTGTAATAAGCATGGGGTTAGGCATTAAACGCCGGATGCTGAACGGAGAAACGGAGTGTGAAATTCATTAATTTGCTACGGATAATAATAGTATATCACTGTAAAATGTCACCTACTTAATAATTTATAATAAAATAACTTATTAATGAGGAGGATGTACGAGAAATATGAACTTTTTTTGCTTCGGTACATAAATTGCTAAAAATGGAGAGACCTTTATAATTTGGTCCTATTTTGCTGTTTGTTACCTGCAGATAGACGCTGCAGGTAACTCACAGACACTGTATTCTTGACAACTTTGTTCGACAAAACTATTTTTGTCGTACTCTCCATGTAAGGAAAAATAATTATAGTCGTGATGCTAAATCCATCCATTAGAACTATTGGGTTTGGAGGTGGATAACTAAGCGAATCCTCAGAAATTGTTGTATATACTAATTACTGGTTAATAGATATGACGTATTCAAACCATTATGATAAACTAGACTATAACATGAACTTCTTTTTAAAACACCTGTACAGTTTAACGACTGCAATGATATCAATCCATTTCTATCAAGCATTACCTACTTCGTCCGTCTACATTCAGATGGACAAAGCGGCATTAATGCATACAGCATATCACACGATGCAATTACCCTATAACGATGCGTGCAATCCACTCGTAACATCGGTAACGTGAAAGCTGTATTAATGAATTACTCGAACAGCGACTGCGCTCGTATAAAATAGATTAACGATCAATCACGCGGCTTATTGTGGGCATCAATTGTCATTAAGATTGTGAGCCCAAGTGTAACGGTCAAATGAGTAGGTGTCAGAATGCATTCGTGGTCTCATTTGTAATTTAATGTCTGATCGCTACGCAAATCACATTCGATGCAGGCCGGTGAGAATCTCAGGCCCGATTACTGAGTCTGCATGAGGTGAATGCATAAGCACTGTAAACACATACGAATACACACATAGGTACATAGACTTTCATGATATGGAATATAGAATACTGCTTTGAATAATTTCAGTGCGCTGTGGTCTATAAACCGACGGCGTCCATATTTTTGCGTCGCTCTAAACAATGTGCATGGAATATTGAATTAAATTATGCGGTGTTGTGGTAATATAGAAATTCTTTCTCTGGTAATGTGTGTTCGGTGGTCAGTATATTGAACTTTAAATATTCATATTCTCATAGACATGATTTGTAACGTTTAAAGTAGCGTGAATATTTGGTAGATTTGAATCGAGGTTGGGTTTTTAGGAGATACTTTTTGGTGTTAGATGTTTGGATCTGATATTAAAATGCTTTAACACTAAGTTTCGATTGCTCCCGTTTTATAGACGCATTATTTGATCCTAGCTCATAGTTTCCGCAAAACTGTGATGAGTTTTTTGTAAAACTGAGCATTTGCTACGGCCTCTCTTCACCATCGACTTCGAATAACACTACACTCAGGTTTTGTCGTGAGTGTTATGGGCGAAATACAAGAACACAAGTACCCAGACTGTGAACAGACTTAATCTAATTATGAACCCTTCTGCCTCTGAGACACATGACTGTACAAACGGCAGCAATCTTTGTTTGTGTCATGAGAGGTTTAACATCAAATTCTACAACACCCTGTGGTATAGTAATGTCTATTCTATGAGGACATCGATGTGTGAAAGTAGTATTCTCTAGTATTCGCTAGTATTCGCTTATTACTATGACCTTAAACATCTTTTTACATGAAGGGTTTAAAATATTAATGAAGGTTTTTTGGAAATTCCTAAGGTAGTCAAAAAGGTGAACTAATGTGTGTATGGGGTGTATTCTGTAAATTTAACTTATTATAAATTAAAATGCGTTTGAAAAATCCTACGTAGGTAGGTTTTGTTCATTTATTTGACTTACGGCTTGCATTTAGGAAACAAATCGATAGAATATTCAAACAATCATTATCATTAGATAATATCCTGTCTTATATAAAAAAGACAAAAGTGATTTTGTTTCTAGAACATGAAAACTGTTTTAAAGAGATAAAAAAATTAAATGTAAGCGAAGTCACGGATAAAACCTAGTTGATTATAACCACAATTGTATTTTTCAATGGTCTGAAGAGGCTAATGGGTGTTTGAGCAAACCCAAGCGTAACAAACACTTGTAAACGGCAAGGACTCGCTTCTCTGTAAGGGCTCTCCGCTTAAACGGGTAAACGTATAGTTCTTCGCTAGGTACATACATCTAACATAAATATATAAACACGAGGAAACAGATGTACAAATAAAATTTTAACACCTCGCATAAATTCAAAATCTGTTATTATCTGTTACATAGAACATCACTTTTTTAATCTGTGATCTGTGTAGGTTTCTTGTCTACGATTTAAAAAATATGTTACATGACATTTTACAATTTTGAAGTGAGGAATGTTATTAAAGGAAAATAAGGGAATATTAAGGGATGTAATGATTGTCAAGGAACACGAACACGCGATCGGCGTGAGGTAAAAACGCGATTCTTTGCGAGAGCCCTTCACACAAAACGCTTAAACACTCGATGCTCCTTGAAACTGTCACTAAATTTCATATTTTACTTGGATAAAGTTCAATGTTTCTGCAAAGTTTATTTGTGAAATGTGTAGTTGCCGTTGGCCCTTGTGTAGTTGGCGTTGGTCTTTACAGCTTCACCGGGTTTTTGTGGCAAGCCTAGGAAGGGCTTTCTGTAAAGTTGCAAAATACTGCAACTTTATATGAAGCTAATATCTTATACGTCATAGGAAAAAATAAAAATTGTTTGCTGTACAAATACGGTTCATGATAATAAAACATATAAAACATGAGTTATAAAAAAATTCAACGCCCATTACTATCTATTACTACATTCAGTTGTAATGCGTCTCTGTTAACTTTACGGATCTCCAAAGACACGCAAGTAACGCTATATATAGTTTCGTGTAAATATACGAATAAATATAAACATTACGCTTTGTAGCTGTGGCTCGTCCATTTCCTAGGCAGGGCAAATCAAAGAGGGCCCGCAGGCGGTGACGCGCGGGCCGTAACTTGATTACCGCTGACGCAGAGCTCCTGCCGGTGAGACATGAAATGTTCTGCTGGGCTTGATTTAGCCGTTTGTCAGGGTCAGTTTATATTTCAATTTTATGGAATACAGTAAGTAAATAACAAGCTTAAACATATGTTCTACCATCTATACATTTGTTTATTAATCAACTTGCTGGTCACACATTGTCAACCATTGGTTGATCCCGGGTCCATCCGCATTGTAGTACCTATTGAAGTACCTATGCTCCAGACTTTTCTCGGTTATAAGAGACACCGTGCATGGCAGGAGATCTTATTCTTAGTTATGAATAGACACCGTGCATAGTAGATCTTATATCTTAGTCTCGGCTATATGGGGATACCGTGCATAGTTTAAGATCATATTCTCGGTTATAAAGAGACACCGTGCATGACATACAATATATTATTAGTACATAGTAGTTCTTGGCAGCCCTTTATTCAATACTTAAAGTATTATAGCAATAAATTTTATCGTTCAGCGTATTTAGTAAATTATCACGAAATGTGCATATAATGCCGCATCTAATTTTCGCCGGGAGTGTTGCCAAATTATATTTCCACGCCATAACTTGTGGTCTCTATAACCATAGCGTGGCATATTTAACGAGTTTTAATCTATTTTGTCTGTCGCTATAAGCGGATTATTATAATGCAATTATGCATTCAATTACAAAATCGCAATATTCATAAAGTTGTGTTGGCGGCACTAACATTATGCATAACCTTTGGAGGCGCCAAAAAATGTTGGCGACTTACCGTGTGTCCTACCATTATTTAATGCACTTAAATTAGATTCAACGTGTCCCACCAAACCCTGGCTTGATATTAAATATTATCATTATTTTAATATCGATAAAAGTATTCGAGAGACATGGATTTACTTTTAGTCGAATTTGTCAATATTCTAAGAGATGACGAAGATTTTCTGTACAATTATTTTCTAATACACGTAACAATACTATTCATTCATTATTCTATGGCATCATCTCGTCTCCTTCCGGCCAAATCTTGGACCCTAAAGAGCCTATTTCTCGATTGAGCGAGGGTGCATCCATTACGTCTCTCCCTTGTTAAAACACACTAAATACACTTCTGAGTACGAGCTCACAAAATAATAGAAACTGAAAAATATGTAATGCACCTGAAATGTAACAAGTAACAACAATGAAGTAGATGAAACATGAAAGAAAGAAAGAAAGAAAGAAGACATCTCTTAGCTGTAGTGATATTACCGAGATGTACCGCGTCTCTTTCTAAACCATAACACAGGACGGGGATAAACATACTCTTAGAAAAGAATACGACGAATTGTGGATTACGCGTAGTTTGGACCGGAAACGTCGGTGCATATATCAGTCACTACCCGTAAATATTCTAACGCTCGTACCGGATCACACGTGGTGAATATCTTTTAGTTTAATAAAGTATGAGTGTAGCCCCCTCTGCGCAAATACGAAAAGCAAACCGAATGCATTATTAAACGCCACCCTTTGAGCACGTCTCCCGCAGCGGAGACACCTCAACGGCCTTTTGTTGATTGGAAATCGATGGTTTCGCCAACCGTCTATTAGGTAGATTACAATGGCATATGTAATGTGAGGATTCCATAACACGTTTTTTGTCTTACGTTTAATGTCTTGAGCACATAATTATCTCTGGTCAAAATTCGGATAGACAGACTCTAACAGACAAACCGGATGTTACAAACTATACAAGTTAGAATCTTTTAAGGTGTATCTAGACATTATGTGGACATTTACGGCATTTCTTTTAGAAAACTATACAAATTAAAAACGTAATTGTTTACGTTTTTAATTATTTATCATAGTATTTAACTATTACACACGGAGATTATTAATTAAGGAGTGAGGGATAAGGGAATCAGTCAAGAAATCCATTTGACTATTTGTAAACTTACAAATATTTATACTAATATAAATTATACTAGCTTAAAGATTTCTATTACATCTGAGCTTTCTGTATTGTTTGCAGAGGCCAACTCATCGAAGTGATAAGAACCTGGCCTAATCGATTTCGCTAATCTAATCCATCATTCACAATATGTTACGGATTTTTCAGTGTTATTTATGATAATGTAAAAAAAAGCGTTAATGGTTCATAATATAAAATTACGAATGATACATATAACATCATAATTACTGACGTCTAAATAAGTATATGAGAATAAATGAATTTTTAATTAATTTTACTTGTGAGCGATCGTTCTCGAGCCGCGCTAGTTAATTATGTTTAATTACTCCGGTTTACACAACTTTACAGCTCATACAAGGGCCAGTAAAACGTCCGTATCCTGTCTGGATTTATTTTCGTTGTTGGGATTAGTAGCTATAAATTATTTTCTTTCGGCTTGAATTATAGCCGTCACTAAAGACACCCGTTGTTTTACGCCGTAATGGGGTGACAATGTATATTTTACGCTATTTCTTTTTGAATTCAACTTCCGTGTTGCCTGGCAAAACCAGAGATAACGCTTTGCGGCACACAAGGTTTGGGATGTGATTTTTATGTAATAGGTATGTTGAAGCTTGGAGATGCTTTTTATATATAATATAATATGGTGTGCGATTTCGTAAAGATCGCTCTTAAAAGAATACACCTAAAATACTTAAAAAGTATACGAAAATTTAAATACCTTAAAAGCCGCTAATAACATTTACATAAAATGAATTAAATAAAAAAGTAATGATTTACATGAAATAAAGGTAGAAGTCGTAATTAACAGTAAACAAGTAAGCAGCAGAAGATTCCAATACAAAATTTGAAGGAGATTATAAGCGACTTAAGATAAATTTATTTGAACAAATTACTCTACATTCGCTTCGCTTCTTATTCTAATTAGCCGTAACACTGGCTTTTTAATCTTTAAATATTTTTATTTTCCTGCGTTCTTAATGTTTATCATTAATGGTTTAAACAGTTACGTACATTTATCTTCCTCATTTGCATACAGATAGTTTTAACAGTGTTAACTAATGTGTGCGTTTGAGAGTGACTAATTAAAAAAATAATACTGTAAGAGATAAAGATTATAAATTTGTAATAATAAGAAAGAATTTGTAATAATAAATAAGAGTACCCACAATTTTTTTTTTGATAACATACAGCCAATCTATTCATTTTGAAGAATAAGCAATAAAGTAAGCGATTTATAATACCTTGCGTCAAAATAGATTCCACGAACGGTCGTATCATCGCGCAATATTCACCGTGGCGTAAGATTTCATATAAATTACCCCTGAATTTATCTAGATACCCCTGCGTAGTGACGGATGACAGGGGCGATAATTAGTATGATCGCGCTATTCCGAGCGCCCTTCCCTTCTTCGCCACGGGCTAAAAATGGCCCAATCAGTCAAACGATGAGTTCTACGCCACTGGAACTTGTACCGTAGCATGAGTTTGGTAACGGAATCAGTAAGCATACTTGTATGATACGGTTTACTACTATTGGATGTCATTTTATCTTATGCGAAGTTATATAGCTCTTTTCTGATGTCATTTCATGACAGACATTGTATACATAGAGAGAATTCGTGTGTCGCTAGTTTCTGTAGAATAGCACATTAGCTTATATTTTTATTAAAATGTTTCTAAAGGAACTCGTTACAAACAAAATTTTAAGCCATGGATATTGAACCTCAAATAGGTACTAAATAGCACTTTGATATCCGGACTTAATAGCTACAAAAGGTAAAATATACAAATAAAAAACGTACAATATATAACTCGTCTTCCTCCCTATATGTTATTTCAGGCAACAATATTTCACTGTACTCGAGTAGAGCGCGAATATATTTCAGTAAAGCCGGTACATGTCTCCCTTTCTTTCCGTGGGGCTGAAGCTCAAAGGATTGTTTAGTTCAACAAAGTTTACGTGAGCTTTCACTGAGCTTTTGTTTTCCCACAGGTGTTCGGTTTTACGTGCATCGCGCTTATGATTAAAAAGTAACTCGGAAGTAAGTTTTATCAAGCACGTAATTTTTGACTACCTCCCGCTCTTAAATAGTGGAGTTGATACAGAGTATAGTCTAATACGTGGTCGAAACGTGCGAAAGAGTTTCAAAACGTTTCAACGTGTAAAATTTTGCACGAATCCTAAATACCATACTTCGTTTTACGTTGGCGGAAAATGATTATTTTGTTTTTATTGCATTCACTAACATGTTATATTTATTACGCGCGATTTTCTTTTACTTGCTACAGGGAAGGGAAAATAGTTTATTCGACCTCTCAATTGAGTAACTCCATACACTTTTCAAAGGGACAGTCGCCTCAAATAGATAGATAGCCCGTCGTAGTTCAGATCCAAATACGTGGATCTTCTGTGAGTTATTCAATTTGTTAACTTTTGTAGATGTAGAGATACTGAATGCGATTATTTCTCTAGGGTACTTCATACCATTTCAGGACAAATTTTACATTGAAGTTATGCTTAAGTTATTTATTTATAATAATAATATATTAATACATTTCTACTTACTCTTAATCTCATAATACTCATGTATCATCTCATATCAATATATCTATATATCTCATAGGTTTCTCGGAGGTATTTTTTTATTTGAAATAAATTGCAACAACGCCACCTGCCAACGCATAAACAAAAAAAAACATTTTTTTTTATTCCACTCCAAACTCAATCGTGCGCTCTGCACCCGTTATCCTGGCACATCCAGAAGCTATGCATCCGCATCCCCGCGGGATCGCACGAGCGAGGGCGGCATCGATCCGCCCCGCAGTCGCGTGCCGCGCGCTCAACAGACGCCCGCCCGCGGCGAAGCCTCCACAGTTTAGGCGGGAAGCTACGCGCCGTAGTTTGTTTATCGTGTTCGCTCTCGTAGCGGTGTTGGTGCTATCAGCGCACCGCTGCCGCTGTTTTGGCGGTAAGCCCGCGTTGCGTTTACGATCTGTCGGCGATTCGAACCGGTTTGTTTGTACAAATTTTGTAGTAAATTGGTGTTCCGTTTGGACTTTAAGCGATTTTGTTTTAAGATAGGAAATATTTATGTTGTCGTTATATGGACTAGTAGTGCGAAACATATTGTTATAAGATGCAACGTTGAAACAGGTATACGCATAATTTAATTGGCGATATTCATTGAATATTGTACCGGATATAGGTACATATACTGTATAATTTATGATATTATAAGAGTGTGTGTTAGCATTATTATTCGTATGTGTGTTAAAAACTTGTGAGTATAGACATGTTTGCTTGATTTAAAAATATGAGCTTACAAATGGCTTACTTAAGTTAAGTAGGCACGTTGTTATTATTGCGTCCGAAGCGGTAATAATACTTTATTTCTGTATAAAGTTAATTTCCACCCCTCCAGTAGGTAAGTTTTAAACTCTCGTTTGTTATAAAATTGGCGAAGTTCATTCAGAAATGACTAATTTGTTGTATAAATTGTGTTTATTCTGCATGCGAAGGGAGAAAGTTTTCAGCGGATAAAGTTTCCATCGGTTTGGATTTCCATATCTCAGTAGTGTTTGCACGTTGTTATGAAGCTACATTGTTTTATTATACCTACGAGTGGATACTATCTCAATAAAACGTGAAATACGTCGTATAATGTATCCTTCGTAGAATATGAATAGTATCGTGTACATAGAATGTAAGTGTCGTTTAAATATGATAGAATTATTAACCACGGCACACCATAGTTTAACCACGGCTATTACTCGCAGTACAATTTAAGCAGTTTCGTGTTCTGTGTTCTTTATTAAAGAGTAGGGTAAGAGCATCTTATAAATATATGTAGTAAGAATTTGAATGATACCTTCCAATCTATTGTCAGGTACACGGACGCTTTCACTTTATCATCTCCAAAGCAACTTATCTAACTAAGATACGGAATTTTACTGTGACTACATTAGATAGCCTTATTCTTCAATATACTAATCGTCTGTGCTAAAGTACGATTTCTTTCCTATGTATTATTTGTCAGTTTTTATATAAAAATATGTTTGAATCATCATTAGATGGTAGGTAACTGCTTGTACCGTTGTTCCATTATATAAAAAAGGTTATACGTAGAACAAGATCTATTGGTCAGAAATCTCACAGAATGACATATAATATGTGAAGATAAGGCTTTGACCGACCGTTTCAATCAGAAATAAAGGATCCCTCACCATTATCTAGAAATACACAATGACAAGCGCTTATAAAAGCGTGATCATACGCCGACAAATTGAATTGAGTTTCGAACCATCTTCCGTTCCATTTCCGAACGAAATACAATTTCTCAAATTAATATAAACCGTTGGAATCACCGCACGCGTGGCGAGGAGGCTCCATCAGGAACATGTCAGGAGCGATTAATCCCCCCACGTCCCGACCCCCCTCCCCACCAGCGTCTGCGGACCTAATCCCCGAAACACGCAACCCGCACGGAATTACGAACAATAATTTTATTTATTAAATTAATTCCGTTCGCTTGCTGCTTGACGCGACAGTTCGTATCTCTAATCGGTAGTCACTCGGCTACCTATTAGTGGATTTTATAGGCATTTATGATTATTGTTTAAAAATTTTTGAAAGATTAATTGTCTGGTAGAACAATTAAAAGTTAAAATACAGTTTTTATTTGTGCCATCTTTGCTTAATTGCGTAATTAGTAATACTTAACTTATAAAAATACATTTACTTTGTTTTTAATTTAAGGATAATCCTTAAATAATATTAATCGCTTAATTACAAATTAAGGAATTTAAAATATCCTAATACCCCAATACTTCTAAATTTTCATATAGCCTATCACATCTTTTGGAAGAATAAGAACGATATTTATATATCCAAAAAGTAGAGCAATGCCAAAATTAACTTCCAAATCAATTAACGAGAAGACAAGCAAAGGCAGACGTAATTCATTTTAAATTACAGGATGTATACAAACTTTTCTGGGGAGCGGTAGTCGTTAGAACGAGTCCCGAATAGTCCGGATGCAGCGACGGACAGAAAGGGATACCACGATTCATTACGCCCATAGATATTTGGAATTGGACCGATACCGTACGGGCCTTTGTGTTTCTCACCCACATAAGTACATCTATCGCTACTATCGACTTATCTTTGGTCAATTTATCAGGCTAAAACGGACATGCTTCAAAGATTAAATATTTTGTTGTGTTCAGTCGGACAGCTTCCATGTTCGACTCGTAAGGAATGTGCGCTTCGTGAGATATTGGACTTATTAATTAGGTTATCTTGTGATATATACATTTAAAATATACCTATAGTCTTAAAGCAAATTAACAATAAGTAAATCTTCGTTAATAATAGAAACAGCAGTAAGCTTAAATTCGAATTAGTTATTTAAATTTGAACATTTATATTATCATAATGTATTATAGATATATCTGGCTAGTATTTTTCTAGAAAGACTACTTATTTATTTATAAAGATGCTTTCAATTTCCAAAACGATAAACTATTACACAACAATTTACACTCTTACAATTTACATAGGATAGCGAGTGTAGCGCATATAAAGATGGTATTAATTTTTGGTCTTCTTGGGCGGTAGTATTCGTAACACAGAATGAATGGTAATAAGGGATATTTCCACCGATTTCTTATTCATAACGCTTAATGCATGAGCATATAACACTGAGCCTTATAATAAGAGTCGTATATATTAGCTGGGAGGGTGTATAATGCCCGGTAATGCTCATGTTGTGTTTCAGGGCGTCTAGGAATAGGGTTTAGAAGTATTGTTCAAATAGTGTGACTACGGTGATATTATAATTGATTATGTAGCTAACATAGTACCTAATGCATCTTAACATCTAGAATCATAATAGTAGATATCTGAAGAAAATTACTATAATCTATATGAATTAAAACATTTTTGGTAACTTTGAAAGTACGCGTGACTTTGTCAGGCATCATTATAAGTGACAATGAATATGTACACTTTGAGTAACAGCAAGGGTAAGATCCTGTTACTTTCGTTGGAGATACATTATGTCTATGGGCGGCATTGGCCACTCAACACAAGCGTGCAGCTTCACACTGCCTTCGTATTTATATTGCGCATAAAAAACCCAACACAAATGTACAAACCATCCAATACAACCTCGCGTCTATAACATAGTGATGCTTTCCGCCAATAGTCCCCAATATTGCTTCGATTGTCACATCTGGCCGGTCGCAAGCCTTTGCATATTTGAATCAAATATACGAAACTTTTATTTCTTATGTCCTTCGACACAAGTGTTGCCGAGGGTTTGGTTTAATGCCGTGTAATTTATGGTAAATGCCTTTGTTGAGATTTCTTGCCTAGTGCAAGTTCACTATTGATTTTGTTTGATACTGCGAGTCGGTTTAATTTAGTTGCCACTGAATTCAATTGGTTCTTTAAAGTAATTTACTGTAAGCATATTAGTTTGTTTTAGAGTGTAATAATGTGATTAAAACGAAGTGTACAAAGTAATTTTTTCATGTCCAAACTTAATAGTTGAAGCGGGAGTTCGTCAAGAAACACATCAATGTTCTAGATTCATTGTATATGTACGATTTGTAACTCTAAATCAAACTGACAAAACTGTAAATCAAAAAACATCAATTTACTCGATCCCGTAGTAAGGTATATAAACCAATAGATACGCTTTCGTGCTTATAGCATTAGTATACAAAATTGTATTGCTTTAAAAGCTCAAAACGATCAAATTTAAACGACGCTATTCGCAAAGAAGATGATTCCTTTGAGTAAACAACGCCGTTGGTAACTTCAATTTAAAATAAAGGTAAACGAACCAAGAAATTCAATAGGCGCTCGGTAATAGAAACACGATGGCAGGTACGTAATATCCACGGAGTCATTCGATCCTCGCTATTCCCAGTCGAGTTTCTTGCTTTTCTTAAGAAACGTCCCCTTCTGGGCCCTTTGTAAATAGCTTTTCGAACCGACCGCTATCGAAGGGGGAATTATTACATTTCGATGACGTGACGAATTGGAGATGACATGTGCGAAGCCTCAGTCGTATTCACTCTAGTGTCTAAGCAAAAATACGGATTTGTAATAATAATATGCTTATACACCACGTAGTAAATCGGACAAGCC
>DWNJ01000227.1:0-17265 GCA_018250275.1 Udranomia eurus | reverse complement strand
GACTATGTTGGAACGTCTTGGTTACGTATGTCTCCCTGACCACATTCTTCAAAGCAGAATACTGCTGTTATAGGACAGAAGTAGGTATGGCAGTGGTCACTCCACAGTCGAACCGTAAGTTTCTACCACCTTCAATAAACAAACTCTTTCTACTGATTACTGGCCTGGCCCGCATTGTTTCTAAGTTAAGTACAACAAAATCCTAGACAAAACAATAGTAGAAGATAATAAACATCCCCACAAATTTTCACACTTATAATATTAATAGGATTCACTTATTATGTCCTTTCAGGCAAACATTAATATAAATAGTAAATTAGTATTCAAAAAATTACAATCATTCTCATCAACGATATAACTGTCACAGGTTTAAGTACTCTTAGGCCACATTACAAAGTAACCCTTCTTGTTCTATGAATCAAACCCCATCTCATGAATAGGACAGTCATTGGTTGATGATGAATACAGCCAGAGACATACACTCAATGAAAATTTTTATTATCTGTAGCCATACACATTTTGTTACTTCTATAGTAAAACTTATAGGAGTTCTGTATGCATCACTTGTGAGTTGAAAGTGTTCACTACAGTAAAAAAAAACACTTTGAATATTTATTTGTTTATACATAGTGTTAGTGATTTAAATTATTATCTTACCCTCCAAGTAGTGCAACTTTTAAATTCTTTTTGAAGGATTGTGCTAGAATCCATCCTGGTAGACCTCCTGGAATGGGGGCTTCCTGCCACACCGACAACTCTGACAGTGCTTCACAGGATTTGCTCTGTTCTCTGAAGCAGGCACGAGATAATACGTTTAAAACTTGTTGCATGCTACAACCAAATACAGATTTTTCTAAAATATCTATTAAATAAGAAGTTGTAATACTTTAATACCAAACAAAATATATATTTTTTCAACTACCTTTTGCCTCAGTATTTTAATATATTTATTATTGTTATTTATAGGGCATTTCACATTTACATTTACTTGCATGTACCCACATGTTCTCTAACATTAAGATTCAAAGTTTAGCATATTATTTTGGCCAAAAATACTGGATATACGTGCATGCAAACACGCACATACAAGGAACATGATTGCTTATTAACATAGCTTAGTTATGTATACTTGTGTAAGAATTATTTGTACCTAAAATAAGAGCTGGGGATTTTGTTTATAAAAATGTATATATATAAAGAATAAAATAATAACATACTTAGCGTGAGTCTGGGAAACCCAAGAAGCAACAACTGCTTGTGGCACTGGTTGCTCCACAAACAGCAGTCGAATGACAAAATGACGGGCTAGTTCTGGCAATTCTCTGTAATATTAATGAGATGCAGTTGGTTAATTTTTAAAGAAATAAAATGTCCTATAATGCACTTCTTTAAGGCATTAAATTTTATTACCGTGTGGCTCTTTTGCACCTAGTTTTTTTGTTATCTTAAACTAAAAAACTATTGAGTTATTTTGCAAAAACATAACCAAACATTTTTAACTCAATATAGCAAATTCATGTTTAGGATTTTTATGTGATCAAAAATATGCCTTACCGGTACACAGCTAAACATATTGTAGGATAGTTGTACAATGTTTCCAGGAATTGAGGAGAACGGCTTTTCAGATATTCATGTAGGTCTTTACATTGCAACGTCGGCGACGGGTTTAGATTTAAGGACTTCGACTTAGATTCTGACATTATTTTACGCTTTAGATTAGCATTTAAATGCTAAGAATTATAATACATAAAAATAAACACATTATATGCTAATTTTAAACGAATATGATGCGACTATTTATGAAATCATTTGACTTAATCAATTCAAAACCAAATAACAAATAACTTTGACAATGGCATCATTTGGAATGTCAAATGTCAAAGTTAGAATGTTTACTCTGTATCACTTGCGTTCAGTAATTTCAATTAAAAAAAATATGAAGATCATTGATCTGGATAAAATGCCCTAAAATATTCACAGCAGTGAGCTTTTTTATAACATTTTGTTCTGACTTTTTAATTTTTTATCTGAAATCATAATATTGTTTATGATAAAAGTTTCTCATAAAGCTAGCACCAGACTTTGCACTATATACAACAAAAACGAATAGTATATTGATACGAAAAACGATTTTCTTGGACGTACCCTATATAATTTATATCGTCATATAAAAGTGCGTAAAAACGGGGAGAATCACTTTTCCATTTATTTTAATATGTAAGTAATATATTTATTTATATACTAAGTTATATAAATAATGAAAATTGATCAAATATCTTTTCGATCGATATTTTTTCCACCGGCAAGAAAACATGATGAAAGCGTTATTATTAATAATTGCTTTTGTAGCATGCAACAAACTTTAAACGTTATTTACTTTTTGAACTTTTATTCATATTATGTACACAATTATACATTGAGTAAATGAGTTTTAAGTATGTACGAGTACCTTGTACAGGTACCATGTGTGAGTCTACCTTTAACTTACAAAGTTTGTCTTAAATGTTATTAGTTTTAAAAAGATACAATAAATAGATTTAACATTATGGATATAAATATTAATTTCTGTAAAAGAATACTGCATTACTTGTGTTATTACTTTTAATTGCGTTAATTTTCAACTTTCAATCTTCAATTTTCTTTGCCGTAAGATTTTCAGACTGGTTAATAATGAAAATCATATTTGATCTAGGTATTTCATTCATAAAAGTATGTAAAACATCTAATAATTGTTTATATCGGAATATAACTAACTTCCTAACGTAAACAATAGAACTGAACTTTTTATGCAATTAAGTCTAAAGTCGCTACGAGAGGGAGGTTTATGGTATTTAATGCCTGTATAATCCCATACCCATACCAAAGAGATTTTTTTAATCTCTTTGTCCCCACAAAAGAAAAAAGGTTTACTCACACATATAAATTCCGAACGCACACCTGTTAAACTTTATCGTATGGACAGCGGTACTGTGCGTGTGTACACACACACTAGCGCGTAGTGGCGAGTTCACCGCATTCATTCCCGTCGGCAGATGGCGGATGCAGTAGACGCCTTCCGTCAGTCGTGTTCAGACAACTCGGCGAGCGCAGTGCGAGTCCGTTTCGCTCAGCACCATTTTGTGTGTATCGTTTCCAACGGGACATTGTGTGTATGTGCTCCGTGAATAATCTCTAGCCACGAGCAGTGTACGGTCCGCTTGAGTGTTTCACTTTCGACATGCCCGCGGAGGGATCGATGCGATATCTCGGGCGCTCGTAGAAACCGCGCCTCCGTCATGAGCGAGTGATCGTCGACGTAAAAAAAGTTGACACAGGAAACATGTCTGGGCGGCCCGCCGACGCGGATGCGAGCGAAGGGTTCGAGTTCGAAATTCGAAAGCGGTCATGTCATCGCCTCTCGGATTTCGTATAAGTCACCGTCCAATGTCAAAATCGTGTACATACCGCGAGCGGCGAGCGCGACAATGCAGTCGTTGGTAGTGTGGTGGGCGGTGGTGTCGACGGCCTGGGCGCTGGCGGGCGCCTGCTCGAGCTCCATCTCGAAGAGGCCGGCGCGGCCCGCGCGCCCGCAGCGCCCGCCGCCGCAGCCGCAGCCGCAGCCGCGCCTCAACGTCACCTTCCCCACGTTCAAGTGCGAGCGCGACTACTCGGAGTACTATTGCCTCAACGGCGGCGTGTGCTTCACGGTGGTGATCTCGGACAGCCCCATCTACAACTGCGAGTGCCGCAGCGGATTCGTGGGGCAACGGTGCGAGTTCAAGGACCTGGACGACTCGTACGTGCTGACGAGTCGACAGCTGATGATGGAGACCGCGTCGATCGCGGGCGGCGTGACGGTGGCGGTGTTCCTCGCGATTCTAGTCTGCTTCGGGGCGTGGGTGCGGTTGCACCGGCGCGGCAAGGCGCCGCCGCAGGAGGAGCGCGGCCACGTCCAGCTGGTGGCGGTGGCGGCGCCGAGCGCGCGCGTGCGCCTGGCCGCGCCGCCTGCCCCGCACCAGCCGCACCAGCACCCCCAGCACCGGCACCAGCCCGCGCTCTAGTGCCACGGACTGTTCACTGTTCATACTGTATCTGTGTACATATAGTTAGATTATGTTGTAAGTTATGTGGATGCTACGGGAGATGTAAGAAAAATTTATGTGATAATTATTTTACAAAGCTTATAATTTATTTGGAAGGAATTTCTTTTGTATATACCGGATCCGAGACGGTCGGAAGGCGCAGTGGCGCGTGTGAAATTTCCAGTCCCTCCTCCAAGTTCTGTTGTGGATTGTAATCTGTATTATTTGTTGGTGTTCAGTGTATTGGACTCGTCGGATAGGTGACCGCCATGTACCTAATGCTACTCGCTTCAAGTAGGGCCGTTATGTTATATTATAGGCCCTGTATCGTTGGATATAAGTGCCTGCTCCCCCGGGGCAAAGTGACTGAAGTCTGTTTTAGTTTTGTGCAAGATCAGAATATTCTTATTGGAGTTCTCATTGGAAAACTATTGTAAAGAGTCAGTGCGCTTTGTCCCGGGTCGGCTATAATATGTTTTTGTTGGTGCCTGTGGCTCCAATGCATGTTATTGTTTTGTAATGTAGCAAATGTTTAGAATGTAGGCCCTGATGTAAAGAGTGATTATTGGGTATCCAGCCCAGCACTTCAAGGAGACAAGCATGTCTCGTTGAAGTGTAGGGTTGAGCCCGCTCAGGAAGTCTATAGAGGGCGGGCAGCCGGGCAGGCCTCCTGTTGCTCTGCGGGTTGTGCAGAAGCGATGGTGCAGTTCCTACGCCACCCGGCGCCGCCCGCACATTCCATCCCGCGGATAGCGTATTTTACTGGTGTCAGTATTATTTTGTAATACGAGTGTTAAGCCGGCAGCTTTACTTTATTTTTTAATTTATACCTGATATCCCGCTGGGATAGAGCTGTATTATATTCGTTGGAAGGCCAAAATGTGCCCGAAACGAGAAGGCTTCTGTAAATATAGCCCATGTAGGTATTTATTAGATATTTATGAACGTTTATTTATTGACTGCTTTATTTAGTTAAACTCTACGAGGAACCGCATCCAACTCGCCTAATAACAATTAACGGTTGCATCCATTAAACCTTGCTAAGCACGGCCTCGCGTATCATTGTATTCCCATTATGTAATCTCATTATGAATCTCCCTTGTAAAAATAGTAAAACATTGGATGGTGTAAAAGCCACCCTTGCAGTGTGACCTGCCCTATCTGTGAATCTAGATTTGAAATCATCTGTTGTTTTGATAAAATGTTGATTGTATTAATGAACTCTATGTATGGATGGTGAGGTGTCCATTTTCGTTATATTTTCTGTATTGTTTCTACGCAAGGTCATACTGGAAGGGTGGAAAAAAAATAGTACATTAGTTCCTGAGCCCGTGGGGGCTCGCTCGGAAGCTGGGAAGCCGGCATCGTTTTAATGTAGACCATTCTACCATTCCTGTGGCAATTTAATGTTTGACGTATTTGTGATTTGTTGACCGCCTTGCCAGCTTCCGAGCCCGTAAATTGCCTCTGTGTTGTGGCGTGGACTCCATGTGTGGATTCATATGAGATTGATTATATGAACATTCCAAAGTATAATGTAAAATATTACCTACATCGCGAATAATTTTGAAATATCTGTTAAGACGCTACATTGTTAATTATACAGTTTTCTATTGATAATTTGTTAAAAGAAAATTATACGAAACTAAATCCTTAAAAATGTTTTTGATTTGTTGCCACACTTATATCATATTCGAATACACGATACCTATTTCATAACATGACATACAATTTCAAAATGAATGAGTACTGTTTCTACGAGACGGTGCATTTATAGTGTAGTCGAAGTAAAAAACATATTTTCATGCTCATTTTGTTGTTAAATAAGAATCTTACATAATTTTAACACATACATTTGATAAAAATATTCTATCGGGAACAGAAAGATGAGGCTGTTAGCCGTTGAACGCTGACGAAGTTTACTATATATTCGTTAATCATTTTAATCTTGACCTGCTTTCAGATAAAGGCCTAAAGATTCCTAAGTTTCTGCTAATTGAACCGATACATCGATACAGCGGTTGCTATCAAATAATCTAAGTTGTGCAAATATTTTAATGAGTCGGTTGGCCAAGCCGAGCAGTGCGCCGTACGTCACCGCCACCTACGATACATAAACAGTTTTCGTTAACTTGTGCAATACCTACGTTTACACCTGTTATTTAAATTAGTTCAAAGATAACGTTCGATCGCCGTGAAATTGATGAATGGTCCATTAAAATTAATAATATTTATGTACAACGTTAGCACGCGAACGAAAGTAGAGGTGAAGTTTTCTCTCGTAATTAAAACGAAATCGAATCAGGAACAATCGGGTTTTTTTATCGCGCCTCAACCGCTCGGGGTTCGAAACGGCCGCTTCGGCTCGTATAAAAGACCTAGAAAAAGCTGCGGCGATGCAACGGCAGCCCATTGAGGCTTAGGGAGCATATTTTTATGAATAGGTAGCCGGACCGGTCCGCCACCGGCGTCGCTTACACAGAGTTCATTGAATGAGTGGCCGTTCGTTTGTTGACATTCCCCGAAAACCTGCCCCGCCCGGAATAGCCGCGTATCGCGAGCTCCCGATGGATGGACATCGACCGAAATAGACGCCGCTCCCGAGTAGATTAAAAGCCGTTTTTGGAGTTCAATACTTAAAGCAGCTCGCTTATTTTGTCGGAATTAGGCGGATGTCGACGTGTCGTGAATAGGGATTTGGGGAAATGTGTTTACGGCGTCGTTAAACCTTTGTGTAGCGCAACGGTACGCGCTTTACAAATGTGTCAATTCCTTACTCATTCATCGCCGGTCATTATCTATTATTCACAATGAAAGTCTGTTTCTACAAGGTACCCACGTGTGGGGCGACTTAAATAATAGATATGGGTTTGTCATACAGGATAAATATCGGAAATATGTATTACACATTGCTAAATCCAATCATGATAAAATATTTCTTTATTGTCAATTGTGTCAGAATACACATCATATTGCATATGTATAAAATATTGGGATATTGTAAATATATAAAAAGATGTATAATTAAGACGTATGTTACTTAACTCAATACCCAATATATCCAATATTTTTTAAGATGTAATATTGTGTTCAAACATATTACTCGAGCCTGGGCAGATAAGAGTTTTTGTTATCATCATTAAGAATTCATTATTGCACATCTGACCCATATCTTGATTTAAAAATATTAATAGTAGGTTGCGTACCTAGTTAACCTGGCTACTTTAATTGCAAATTGATTAGTGTATTAATATAATAATTATGAGTAATTATGTGACTGAGTATAAATAAAATAAATATTAGGCATATTTCGTAGATACTCGGTGTGGATAATTCATACCTGTGAGGTGTTTTTAGTGTTAAACGTTTTGCTGCATATTCGTACTTTCATCTGTTTAAATGATATCTACAATTATTCAAAGCTACCAGTAGGTGTTCCAGAAACGTTTACGGACCCAACGTCCAACTCACCTTTCTGCCCTCGAACAGCAGGGTTCCAGCTGCTGAGTTCTGGTTTAAAGACTGGTAATTTAACGAGGCAGTTCTTAACCCCTGAGAACTAAGCGGGGTAGTTCTCATGAGTTAAGGTCACAAATGCATTTCTATAAAGTTTGGCATTGATTATTATTGTAAATGTCTAGTTAAATCCTCATTGGTAGCAACGCATTTGTGATAAACCTAAGAGAGAATTTCGATCCTGTCTTGAGTTGATTACAGATGTCCATGGGCGGCAGTGACCGCTTACCTTCTGTGGTAATCGGTGGTCTGCATGCTCGTTTGCTACTTCAATTCAAATGTACATTTTCCTCATCTAGGCATATTAAAAGGTGAAAAATGTACATATCTGATAATTTGTGTCAATAGATATTTGAAGAATTGCAAAAAAGTTTGAGAAATTTAATAATGAATTAACTTAGAATCATAAACCAAAATTTAGTTAGGAAAGAAGTGTACATTAAACACAATTTGTACGGACAAATTGTATTAATGTGGAGTCGGCGGCTTAGTCTTCCTGAGGACTAAGTACTTCCGCTAGCGGTAATGTAACTCACGAAATGATTTTATTACGGCTGCGAGCAAAACTGTGAATGAACACATCAAGTCAAGGCGAGCCGAGACAATCGGTGACATCCAGCGGCGTCAACTGCCAACACCGGCTCAACGAGACCTCCCCCACCTCCCACAGACGTTCGCCTCAAGGGTCTTTCAGAGGTATTTAATACAAAGGTAGAGCTCTTGGCCCTGGTCGTGGGTTTAGACGGAACGTCGCTCTACCCACACGGCTCCTTTATGGCATCGGTCAGTGGTCATTGCGTCCAATTAACATGCCTACGTGCCGGCCCACTTTGTGATTATGTGGCTCCGCGAAATCTTCCTACTAGGCTTGATATGTCGCAGTTTTGACTAAAATGTCATTATACACTTTATGACCCGAAGATAACGATGATAATAGCACGTCGACGATACTTAAACATGCCGTCAACTGCATACAGGCTCAGTTTCGGATACCGTCAGGAAACAGCCGAAAATGCTATAACCAAATTAGCTTTGCGGTTAGTTCGTTTCCTTTTAGCATATTTCGCTTCTGACTGTAATATAATGTCATTAATCACAATAAGGAAATCTATATTAAACGTATTATCTTTACCTTTTCTGATGCGCCATTCGGAAAATAAGTTTATGATCAGATACAACTCTATGATGCAGTTAATTAAAATATTTTTACAAAAGTCCTTTTCAAACCATCTGTTAGGAGATAGGATAGTCGTAAAACATAATTTATTTATTTTCGATAGAGTCGCTTTATTACTTTGTTATGTTATGGTGATCTCAGATTCTAACCAATTAAATCTGTATATTTCTTAGCGTTAACAAAATGATATTTTAGTTACCTTGAATAATATTAAATTAAAACAAACAGAACAGACATTTTAATACAAACTAATTAAAGACATTATTATAAATGATTATATGCATTTAAAGAAAATGTAAATCATTTCATTCACTTATATAAATAAAGGACATCGACCAATCAATACGAATTTTAAAAAAACCTCTTGAATTTTACTGAAACAAAATTTAAACAGACCTTAGAATAAAGTGTCTCAATATTTTTTTATGTATCTATGAACTCAACGATAGATCTGGAGCAAATCCCGTCACGCTGTAATGCCTTAGTACTGTAGTCCTTAATTATAAACAATCTCAATCTAAAGACATCTAAGAGAAAAACCTTTTTAGTGGTATTTTTTTGTCGGTTTGTCTGCTTGTCTGTGAGTTATTAATCTCAGAAAGGACTGATCCGATTTGAATGCGGTTCTCACTGATATATTGTTGTATTAAGCTTGTTTCATAAAGATCGGTTCATAAATAAAAACGTTGTGGAACGAGGACGGGGAGGCAGTACGAAGTGCTCCGGGCCAGCTAGTCTTATATAAATTAGGGTGGCATTATTGCGACTAGCTTATTGAAAACTAATTACACGGTTAATGTCAAAAAAATGTTGTTAAAACATGGCCGCTTCGATCACGTTTCGTGACGTGTTAGATGGGTAATGGCGCGTGTCAAAACTGTGCAATTAGCTGGTCATCAAGATATCTTTACTCTTCAGATCCATTTGGTTGGTACACCTGTCCTGTCCTGAGCCTTAGGGTCGATCCCCATTATCGCGCCAACTTGAAAATCGTCCAAGTAAACTCTGGGGTTTACTAACTAGTAAGACATGCTCTAGAGATTGAAATAAATATTATACGTCTTATGAAATACCATATTAGGGAGTTGAGAGAAAGATAGTTCGACACATAATGAGGGAAATGCCTGGAGATATAGAAAGAAGCCGAAAGGACTACAAACAAGGTGTCCGAGCTGACCATATTATCATGATTATACGTATAATTCGAGTCTAGATATAAATAAATGAATTTTTGCACAAAGGTAGAACTTAAAGTCGCCGAAACTTCTCTATTAATCCGTCAATCTACGTATAGGACTAATTGACGCCACTTCGATTAGCTGAAGAGATGCTTTCATCTTGGTTGTGTTATATACACAAAAGAGATAAATAGATGAGCTATGCAACCTGGGTCAGGATAGTGTCATCAGTATAATAGATATGGTATTGCAATGTATAAAAAGGCACCTTTTTGAAGGTGGTAGATCCTCTTACGCTTTCACTCCGGAGGCACTACCGGCACACCTATTTCTGCCTTATCTGCAGTGTTCTTGCTGCTCTGTTCTGAATTGAAAGGTGTGGTCTCGGATATAAAATACTTAATAGAGGCGTTTGTGGCAACGCATTTGTGATCGAGCTCAGAAATAACTTCAATGCTATTGTGGGTTGATTGGGCTGTTGGGTGGTTGGTTGGATCACTGCCGCCCATGGACATCTGTAATGTTCAGGTGGACTGCATGCTGGTTTGCTACTTCTCAGTCATAAAAAAATATAAAGGTACTAAGCCCTGGCATAGGATAGTCGTCGCTATAGTGTGAATAAATGTTAAAAGAAGTTATCTGGCGAAGCCCGTGGCGCGCTCGAGTGGCGCTTCCTGCGACAGATGGCAGCACGTGCCGCTCGCCCGCGCACCACAAAACCTATCCACTTAGATTAACTTATTTATTAGTTTTTGACTCTGTTACTGAGCTTATATTCGAGTCAAATGATACACAGGTGTCATCTATAGATATGTTGTAATAGTATACACCATAATAAGATGTATTATAGTGCATTTTGGACAGGGCATTTTTAATCACGGAAGGTATTTTAATATTCGCATAATATCAAATATATTATATTTCATCTATTTTGGACAAATTCTCACGAGCTGTCATACAGGTTTTACTAAGCAAAAATTGCTTTTTAAAATTTAAAAATAGAACATTATTTTTCCTACTTCTAGGTTTCGAACGGTTTTAGTACATTTGTAACATGAACAGTTGTGCTGACACGCCTAGATGGTCAAGATAAGATTACATGGACTAAGCGTTGAAGTATAAAACAGGTGGCGACTCTACTTTATCTGCGATACTGTACAACGTCCTTTTCAAGTTTTAAACCAGTTTGGAGAGGGTGGGCTGAAAAAATTCGGAACGCACGTGCCACCTGCCTTTCATCGCGTCATTGTTTGATGAAGCACCTATCAACGCTATAAAAGCACGATTGGCTGAATACTTAATTACCCGTGCCTTATAAAAAGTTACGGCTAATTGAGTTGACAGTTTGTGTTCGAACATCACGGTTTAAATTTCTGTTTTGGGTTGAATTATTATTGTTGAAATATTCCTCAATATCATACTGATGAGGTTTATTGCCATTTTCGTTCACGTAAATACGCTTTTTCTGGTTTGTATGGACCATGACGTAACTGTATGGATTGAAGAGGATTTTACGACCGTATAACTGCCTACATATACGTAGGTGTACGATGGCATATAATGATAAAGCATATCATGATTATTTATAAATTTAAAAGTCCAAGTATGTACAAGCATGGTACTCCTAGCATTGCCTATGCCAAATTATATATAAACCTATGCGTGTTAACCATTTCTTCAAATCTGGCTGTAGTAAAATAAATGTAATGTGATGAAATGAAAATGAACATGTACACCTACCCCGGATCTCAAGCCATTGAGCCCGTGCCGTTGCAGTGTTTTGGTTGAACAGGTATGGCTACTCTTTTATAAAATCATACAACATTTATCTTAGACCTAGAAAAACGACGGACGGGGACGTGAAATGTTTCTGAGGCGGTACGAAGAGGGCCGGGTCAGCTAGTGATGGAATAAAATTATTAGGGAGACATCTGTGATAACCATTAGGGAACGGCTGCGAGTGCAAATGCTTGTGCAAGTTTCTTTACAAAATACTTACCTTACAGCACTGGGACATGTTCCTGTAAAATTTACAAAATGACCCTTCTTATGAAGTTTTCTTTGCGCGCTATCGGTTTAAAAGTACTTCAAGCGGATTGGCAACTCCTTTTATGTAGCAAACTTCTTAAATTTCAGGGACATTTATACACCTGCAAAACATATTCTGTATCATTACATGTGCAAGTTAATCAAAGCAGTATCGAAGACAATTTCCAAACGAAAATAATTTCACATAACATCAGCGAACACATCAGAGATAACCGTCGGAGGTCGTGGGAAGTCAATTCTTCGGACAAGGATCGGCGCGGCGCAAATGTTTGTGCAAGTAATCCTCGGCGCAAAGCGGAAATGTGGAAATTCACATGAAATTATTGCTATGTGTTGTCATTTGTAAGTGCGTTTATTGGAGGTCATGCCCGAGCTTCGTTTCCCGATTCAATTTTCACGCAAACATTTAAATGATGATCTAAAGCACGGAACAGAACAGTAGGCAAGTGACATAATCTTGTACCATAATAATAAATGAACCATGAAATGAAATGTACCATGATAATAAATAGTGAGACATAATCTTGTACCATATAGTCAGTGGCACTCGAGAAGTGTTTGAAGTTGTATGTTGGATCCATGAGCTGATACGTAACATAACATGTATTTAACGTTATTTCTATTTAATTATTATCGTGTGAAAATTATATAATCAATAAGGTTGTCCGGAATATTGTCCGTTGTAGAGGAAAAATACGGGCGCGATTGAATTTTCTAAAAAAATCACAGCTTAGAATTGGAAAAGAAAATGGCATAATTTATCGAAGCCTGTGAAGATCGGGCGCTGTCGATAAGATCTATCGAGAGATCGCGTGACCGATCGCGGCGATAGCTTCGCCGTCCAATTAGGCGCTCCGTGCCGGCTTGCGGGCTTGTGTTAGGTGAATAATGAGCTTGACTGCCTTCATTTGGAGGATTCTGAATATTATGGGGATACCGAATTTGTGATGCTTATATTTATTTATACATAAATCAGTTGTGTAAACATAACAGACTTAGAATCTAAGACGTTTACAATGTCTGAACGTAACTTTCAGTTTTGTGAAAAACAGCAGGTGATAAAAATAATTAGTCTAGGCTCGAGTCTCAGTTCAGAACCCTATTTAGCAGGTCAATGAGCGCATCAGTGGTGATTCCTTTACCATGACCAACAACAGCCCCCCACAGCGAATGGCGCTTGCATGAGCATGAGTGTTTTAAGCACTATTTAGCGATATTAGCACTAGTTCTGACGGGTTAAAAATCTCACTTGTAATGAGATTATGGAAATATATTACATTATCAGTGGCAACTCTCGTCTTACTTTTAGTGAATCGTACCCGAGCATCCCCTGTACAAATAACGAGGCGTATATACCATTTGTACATATTTTATGTGGTTTGTTGATACGTTGTTTCTCTTAATACTTGTATTAATTCTGTTGTCACCTCGAACCTAGTAGATGTTTAATATTAAACGTTTGTTATTAGTGCTGACGATAATGGGGTACTTTGATTCTGGTCTTTTAGTAGTTAGTCTTACAGAAGTTTTAGCTATTGTCCACTTTGTTGAGCTGTGTTATCATAGAAGAACCTTTTACTAGTCTGACATGAATTGATAAGACCTTTTGACCTCACTGTTTCAATTTTATGCCGCACCTTCAGAGCGGTTTGGAGATATTAGCATATCTTCTGCTCATAAATTTCTTTTGGTTTTGACAATGCGGGCACGAATATTCACGTAATATGTATATAAGGTCGTTGATCTTTCCTCGTATTTCCAATCATTGCATCTTCAATGAAAATCAGAATAATGAATTCGTATCATCTCATTTCAATCTGTTAAAAAATCTAAATAAAAAGGCAAATGATACTAAAATTTGTTTTTATGTGAGGTCTATTAAGAAGGTTGAAATAGTAACAAATCTGCTTTCACTAAAGAACTAAGTTTTAATGTTCCAATATTATTTTGCTGTCACAAACCCTGTTTGCGAAGTCCGGCACAGCGCTTCTCGATGTAAACAAGGCCATTGAATATACTTTAGACGCTATTGCCTGTTGTATGTATGTTTACTAAATCAGCCGATTGTTGCTTATTGAATGGTTCCCATATTATTGTTTTGGGTTGAGGAACTGTTTCACAAATTAAATATATTAAAATAAACAATGATAATAACGTTTAATTTAACGGCACACAAAACAAAATATATATATATCTACAACAAAGTATAAATATTAAAACTAATATTAATTAAAAAGCAAAGGCAACTGGCTCAGCTTACCCTGACTCTGATCCCGTGTAGACCTGTTTTTTACGTCGTACTCCCTGAGAAGTTAGGCAGGAATAACAGTTGATGCGGCTAGACGGGGACATCAGCCTTTTCTTTATATCAGAGGTATCTGTAATGTCGCCAGGAGGTTTTGTTTAAACAAGAATATATACAGTTTCAGTTGGATTATGCCTTGAATAAAGATGTATCATAAGACTAGTATAGCATCTACTAATAAATACTCTAAATAAAGAGTATCGGCTTATCTTCAGAGACTTAATATTATTGTGGGGTTACGTTTTTATTAATGAAATTGTAAAAGCTTCGTCCATAACAATTTCGCAGTCGATCAGATTATTACAATTACAATTGTTTAGAAATATATAGAGTGCCATACTGGTGGCACTATAATTAAATATATAATAACACACAAACGAATCAGTCAGGAATATTGTTCTACATTATATAGTCGATCATAGGACTACTTATAAAAAAATATCTGTCTAGTTTGGGATCAGATGTATATATGTCAGACTGTGTGTAAAAGTCCATGGGCGGCAGCAGTTTGTGGTCGACCTAGAAATAACTTCGATCGTATTTTGGGTTGATTACAGATGTCCATGGGCGGCAGTAAGCACTTACCATCAGGTGGACTACATGCTCGTTTGTTTAGCAAAACCGACACATGTCATTTTCAGGTACATTCATTACTTTGCCGAGGTTGACTTGCGACTGATACGCAAGCTCAAAGGGCTAGCAACTCACAGCGCGGGCAGATGTTCCGCCTAACTGTACCGCGGTTACGCACGTCTTGCGTTTTTCCGAGCGGCCATCGAGCTTGGGCCGAGATTACCGATACATCGCATACTTGCTCGGATAATATTACTCGCGAGAAACATCGGGAGAAACTCGGTTTTGTTAAATAACTGGAGTCATTTTAATATCAATGTTGTTAGTTTCAAGACGAAAAGTCGCTTTCGTGAATAACGTTATGCTTTCCGGCCAGTCTATTATAGTTAAGGCTTAGCATTAGTATCAGTGGTCAATACACATGAGCTGCCTTTACCCGCTTGTTCTACTAATTATTAAACCAGCTGACCCGGCGCACTACGCACCACGTCTTCCCGTCCCCACAACTTTTTTTTATTTAAGTACCGATTTTTATGCAACAAACACCAAATGTTAAGTGAAGCTTACTACAATATATCAGTGAAAACCGCATCCAAAATCGGATCAGCCGTTTCCCAGATTAGCGTGCACAAACACATAGATAAACAGATAAGCCGACAAACAGACAAAAATTCAAAAAAAAAATTTGGGTTCTATTCTTTAATAATAACCCCTAAAATTGGTTATCTATTAGATATCTGCCATGTAATAAAGAGAAAAATAAACAAATGTACAGACAGCAATCACTTGCAGATTTATTATAAGTATAGATCTAGACCTATAGAATACAGTTCTACATGATGCTCACCAGCTCACAAGTTCAACTCGTGGTTGTTTGGTATCAAATCTAAGGAGACGTGCTATCATGTCAGGAGTGCCAAAATGATAGGAAATTGGACATGTAATGAATAACTAAGCTGTGTAACATCTCCAATGACAACGTAAGCTGGAAAGTATACGCTGTATCAACGAGCAAAGCGATTCCGTTTAGAAACTGAGCAAACAGTGGATTTAGTGAGATGAGTCCCACGGCGCTCGGGCTCGCTAGAGATTGCTGACCTTCGCGACCAACAATCGATTTAAATGGAAACCTTATCACCAATCTTTATTGTTGTTTGTTTGTTGTTTAGCCTATGTTATTAGAAACGTGTCGGCTGATGGTAACATTGTTTCGTTCTATTAAGCTTCAACGAAAGATTAAACTTCATATAAACATTGCATGAATAATCTGTAAACAAAATATGATTTACCTGTGATTGAAGGGAATCTTTTATTTACCTAGTTTTCAGGCCGATTTTATTGAGAAGTATAAATGAAGTGTCAAACATGGAGAGGCTTCTAAGTATTATCAACGTGCATCTGTTTATTATCAGCCAAGTTGAGTCTGGGTATCGCCAGAGGGAGCGCCCCCTTTCCATAATTCATACATCTTTGATTGAGTTATACAAATTGATAGTCATGTAAGCACTATGCATGTTTCTACAATCGAATAAAGAGATACACAATCGACTATAATTCAGGATCACATGTGTCCTTCCCAATAACAATCAGGATCATTTGTCGCTTAAAATGAGATTCGATTGTGATTATTCATAATCAAATCCCATATCGATGAGTTGCAGTGAGGCTAGCACATCTCTATGAGAGTGGCGGCCGGCGTGGGAGACGGGGCCCGTACATGGCGCGGTGACGTCACTCACGGCTCACTCGGTAAAACTGGCTGTGACGTTCCAAGCGTATTGTTCGCTTTATACCAATGCCCCAAGAAATTGGACGAACATCGTCCTTTTCGGATTTCCGGTTCTCTTTTATAAAAATGAAGTAAATATTCGTTTTAACGCAAAATTTACGTATACGGAATTTTGTTGCTTTTTTCAAATGAGTAGCAGGACTGATCGCTTAATGTTAAGTGATCGCTCAAGCCCAGGCAGTAAATTTCTGGTTCGCTTCTAATCATGAAAAGTACGATACAAATATTTCCCATTCAAAAATCGGTGACTTGTTACCAAATTATCCTTAACCTGTGTTTAGAGGACCCGGTAAGAAGCTGCTTGGTCACTAAACAGCTAACATTGGAGCAGCATTCGCATGGAGGACTTCGCCGAATAAAATAAACCTACCTAAGGTGACCAAGGTCCCTATGATATAAGGCGGATGTAAATAGTTTTTCTCCGGTGACGAAGAGATGACAAATAAATTGAAATTTCGTTGTGTCATAGTCTGATAACGGTCTTAGAAAGTACGTCATAATACTAATTAAATTCGCGCCGTTAATGGTTTTTATATTATTTCATTACGACCGTTAGGTATAATGAAATTCTCATAATTGGATGCCAGAATCATTAAACTTCGCAAACTTATGTATTT
>DWNJ01000226.1:0-17271 GCA_018250275.1 Udranomia eurus | reverse complement strand
ATCGACCCGCAGCACACTCCACATCACACACCCCTCGCCTAAAGGGTCACATCACCGAGGGCCGTCCTCCCTTTGAGAATTGCCCGGGTAAAGAGGGTTATCTCGAGACCCGTAGTCTCTGCGGAGCCAAGCCAGCGCACAAAACCGCGGGCCGTAGAATGTTCCTTCAGTCAGCATTTATCTCTCTTCGTCGGACGCATCGGCCAGTGGAGTCACGGCAACTGTTTATAAACTGAAGTAAAAAGTTAATGTGTTTCAATTTTTATCGGAAAAAAATGTACTTTTAAATTAATACCCGTCGCCGCTTCTCATTAAAAGAGTAAAATGTAAATGCAAAATTAAGTTATACAGGAATTATCGGTATCGGTTTCTAAAGGCTACTTCCAAAAACCGGCAAGTTTGGATTCTGTATAATATTGTATTCAATCTTTATCAGGTTGGTGCATTGAAAAAACGCCATTCATTCTACTTTCATCATTTAAGAAAACTATCGAATATCTAAATTATTTCATTACTTCGCCTTTTAAACGCTAACCAACGCTTTTTAAAACAAATAATGCAACGACTGATGGTGACAAATAATGTATAAGTAATAAAAGTATTAATTGTTAAAAATTCAAAACCCTCTCCTGTAAAGTTAGCTAGCTTTGAGATATAATATGAGTATATACTTTTCTTGAGAAGCGGCGACATGTTACTGTAGGCAAGGTTGGATTGGAGGCCTGGCTCTGGTAATCATCCGGATAATATGAATATTTTTTTGTCACAAATACAAATACAGATCTTTTGTACATTATTCTTTGTAATGTTAATTTATTTAAAATCCCAAGTGTACATTAAAATGTTAAAATGAAAATAAATAAAATTAAATAAATACATAATATTAATTATAATAAATCAAGAAAAAATGTTTTTGCCAGTATTTAGAAGGTGGCTAACAGAGGCGTTCCAAATTAATCCTCAGGGGTAGCAACGCCTTTGTATTCTGTCTAAGAAAGAACTTCTATCCTATCTTGGCTTGATGACAGATGTCCATGTGCGGCACGTGAGCACTTGGACCTGGAGCAACCAAAATAAAAAGTATACTTTTAAACACTGCTGTCTTAAAAAACAGCAGGAGTAATATGGGTGGAAGCGGGTATATTAAAATCTACCACGACCAAACCTCACGTTATCTCACAAAGACTTTCCACGAACAAAAAAGGTGCAGGTAAATCAGGCCTTTGTGTGAGCAGTGCGACAGTTGCACCACTATTAGTTATGAATGGGCCGCGGTGGCAGTGGCGTGGCTGCGCGCGCATGCGTGCTCCCGGGCTCTAGCCCGGACTGCTCCGGGACTACGTTCTAGTGATGTTACAACGGCATGGGAACATCTATTTTATTGGGAGATTTGTTTTTACTTAACACTAACTGGTACGGGGTTTGGTCGTATAACAGGCGGAGTAATTTTTTGTCAACAATTCGCAAGAACATGCAACACGCAAAAATAATTGTCAGAATCAAATTTCGTTTCCAAGATTTTAAATACCTTTTCAATTTATTTCTCTTTAATTAATTAACGCTTTATTTGATTATGTGATAAAATAACTCTATTTATTCTGATCTAAGATCAAATTTTCGATTGATTAGTAACTTTGATTGAATACTTAATTACTTCTGATTTAATCTTTATTGAATTTAGTATTAGGTATCTAATGCACCAAATTGAAGATAAATATAGGCTGTACCTAACCTCAGAAAAATTTACAATATATCAATACTTTTCTTGGACCTGAAATATTGCAGCCTTACCTTCTTACCATATAATATTCTTACTTCACTTACTTTTTGTTATAATCCTAAAACTATAGAAGAAATAAACACTAAAAAAACTCTCACTTTTGAAAGGTACTGTCTGACATCGTCACGAATATAAAAGTACTAGTTTCTCATACAAAACAGATCAAATAGACTAAGAAACAAACATTACTTGCGACGGTACGTTCGAGTGCCCACTTAAAATTTAATGTATCGTATTCATCTCCGTTTCCCCATTTCCCGGCCCTATACTGCAGCATTTTCAAGGCCACATCTTTCAGCGCCTCAGTAGGCTGCAAGCCGCCAGCGGCGACGCACGATGTCACGCGCGCGATGACCGCTCCACGCGAACGACGTGCCGACGACAACGTCGAATTACTGCCACTCAAATCTGTGCTAGTGAACAACAATTACAGGGACGATGAGGCTTACTATCCCCCGACGCCGGTGTTTAACAACAACCCTTCCAGCTCGCATTTGTACGACTACACGCTGCTGTCGAAGAGAACGCCGGCCTCTAAACGGTACTGTATGATCTTATTATCAATCAGCGATTTGATTTTTTTCGCAAACGATAGTAGTACATTTGTTTGTTTCTATTTTTTTCATTTAAGCGCCTTGTTTAATTAATCGCAACATCGACGATTTTGCAGTGATGATTCGATATCCAAACAAAGGCTTTGTGGAAATGTAGAGAGAGGGAGAGAGCTTTTACACGGGAAAATCAAGTTTTCAGGTAGAATATGAATCGGCATTGCGTGAGCCACATGTTTAGTTTCGAACATGCTAATTTTAATAAATCAAATTTAAAAGAGTACCTTTTTCTAGCTTTAATTACCAATGTTTTCATTTATTTATTTGTATACCTATATATTAAAACATATTACAATATATAGGTATATCGCAATCTGGTCTAAGTGATCTACAACAATTATTTAGTACCATTATAACTTTCAGATAATATCCCTATGGAATAATCAGTTATTCGTAGTAACAGGAGGATAATACGTTGGGTAATGTAAGTTTGGCTACATGCTGCATATATATTTATCTTTATATCTAAACTCAATTCATGTTTTATAAACATCAATGATTCAAACAAACAATAAGTACACCATTTCTGCATGGTAATTAGGCAGCAGCTTTTTTGAAATTTTTGACACAGGTTAGTTAAAATGCTGAAACTTACTTTGGTTGTATTCCGAAATTTCCTGCAATAATTATATACGATATACAATGACGGCGACAGAAAAAAACCAATAATAAGTTCGAAAAGGGGGTTCGAGACAGTAAGAGAGTGGGAGCTCGAACCGTTCGGTCCACGACCCACGAGAAAAAATCAGAGAACCTGGCAAATGTATACCACATTAAATCTAAGTGTTGCTCCGATACTTTTCTTACGGTCAGAAAGCGCTGTATGCCTGCTAAACGGGTACGCGAGGCTCGTGGCATTCGCTACTCTTTCTATATATGTTAATCCGGCACTGATAAAAAAAAGTACAATACAGTATATTTACTATACTTTGCTTACTAGATTGCTGGCCAAGACCGCCCAGCCAGCTCCTACTCCGCTGCTGACGTTGTGTGGTGCTCCGCCCCCGTCACGGAAACGCGAAGAGCTGACAGCCCTCGCCAATCTCAGGAAGAAGGTCGCCCCAGCGCTCCTCAACCCTGATCGGTAAGATTCTTTATTTTAAACACTAACAACCCTGACGGGAACACGGCAGCTAGAAAATTGCTGTTACAAGGCAAAAAGCGGTGTGGCGGTGGGGATACCTCTGGGGGCGAACCACGAAAAGTTTTTTCGTAGGTTTTTTATTTTACACACACGTATGTCATGTACCTTCGGAAGACTATAGGAAGCGGTTGGATTATATATTAGATAAACGACCTATTGATTCTTAGGTATTAAAAAGTAGCTAAATATACATGTTTTCCGTTAAATAGGCTATAGCAGTTTTCACTAATGCTCGGAGACGCCATTATGTGATATTAGAATATTCGGACGTGTTTCAGTGTTGAGAAATATGATAATTTTGAGCTAAATAGTTTCTAAAGATGTAGGAAGTATTTTAAATACATTTAGTCTTAACAAAAACATCGATTTTGCTAATTGACGACGGAAGGACGATGGAGGGGATAACTTAATATAATTAAATGGTTAGCCTATTTTCGATTGCATGCGAATGTGATATTTTCTAGGTCATTAACAAAATAATATAAATAAAAGTAACATGGGAAACCATAATAAAGTACACCTAATATTTATTAAGGTATTTATTATTTTACGAGGCAAAGTAATGAAGGCACTAAACATTTGCGATTAACACTTCTTTTGTTCCGCGGCACGCACAGCCTTGAAAATAAACGCCTATCTCAACATCAAAATCTGATAACCTGAGAACCTTGAAGAAGGTTGTATTAGAGTAAGGTAAGAATTAGAAAAGGTTTTCAGAGATTTTATTTTAATTTTTATATAACGCGATTTTATTGATTTTATAAAATCATTGTTTAGTTGCTCTTTGCATAAAATATTAATAAAAAACTTTATTTTATAAAAATAAACATTTTAATAGGTTGTTTATTACTGTTATAACAATTCCCACAGTTAATTTCAAGAAACAAATAATTTTCAACACTTGAGTTTGATTCTCAGCATGTATCTAAAATAGGTATACAAGAAGTTAATTGTGTTTCTAAACGCGTGTTACGCGATTTTCAAATCTCGTCGAGTCGTCTTATTTGAGCGTCACGCAACTTCTTTTACATAATGTATTTATATGCGAAATCATAACCCGACTTACGCGGCTATCGCCCAGTCCCAGTTATCGCGTAAGGTCGGAATATTACTGTATATGGAAAGTCTCATAAATACAACGTAACTTTTGTGTGATTTGATTCTGAAGGAAGGTCTAATATTGCAGGAATCCCTCCAGAAACAACAACGAACCGAAGAAACAATACAACGACAGTGAGCCGCTCGACAATAGACCCAAACTTTTACAAAAGGTAAGCGATACACATTAGTGTGTTGAAGTTCTTTTTATTGTATCAAATGAACCAGTACTAGCCCTCCATGATACGTTTATTTCGCACGTGCAAGACGTGGAATGAAAATTAACCTTCAGATAGCCAGTCTGCCTTTTCTCTTACATTACATAAAAAGTAACCTATTTTTATTTGAACCAAAGATAATTTTATTTATAAACGTGGCATTCTAAATTCTAAATAATATCTAAAATTTGGGTTTGATTTTTGCTAATTGTCACCTTAACTACTGAAATCGACGAAAAAGAAAATATACTATTCCCGGTACTTAACGTATTGAATCGACGCGAGAGAAAGGAATTTTTCAATCTAGATTTAAAATTTAAAAATTGTCCGTGCCGAAACTCGTACATGTTGTATTTCAGTGAAGTTGAATTAAAAAACGACACGTTTCAAATAATTTCGAGGGAATTTTTAATTATTTTCAAGCGTCGACGTTATATTTTGCATATCAGGCCATTTTGTGCCACTAGGTAGTAATTAATAAGTTAAACTTTGCGACCTACTGCCACTGCATATTCTAACGCTGTAGTAATTAATTTCGACCTGTCGACGGCTGCAAAAACATGTCAGAAAATATTTTATTTACTGTTTTATAATGAAGCCGCAATGACGTAGAATTAATATTTTAGGTAAAGGTTCGTACAAAATAAATCTACGCCATATGAAATTTTATATTGTCGCATTACTGTCAATGCGCGCCAGCTGGGCCCAGAGACCCTTTAACATTTAACGCACAATGAACCAGTAAACGTGTGTCGGTAAATTATTTTCTATGTACACATTTTTCTATTGTTATGCACCTTTTAAATATGAGAAATAAATATTTGTGTAAGATATTCTAATGCATATACGGATAGTATTATGTATGCGGCAAAAATGTATGGTTATTACTTAAGTTGAATGTAATTATTCAAACACCACATACTTTTTTTACGTCTCTTAAATAATTGTAACCGTCGGGACCACTGATAAAATCTTTAATGTAGACGTGGATGAAATATATCGCGCATTCGCAACAAGAATATAACTTATAACAAAACTCAAATTAAAACATATAAAACAAACGTACAAGATAAGATTATGTATTATACAAAACTAAACTAACTGAATAACTGAATATTTTAGTTTGAGGTTCGTCATTATTATCGCAAATGAGCGGTGTGTAGACTAACAATAAGAAAAGTTGGGTTTTGTACGTAAGCAGCGCTTGTAGCACGTAGATCGTAGCACGTAGTCCGTAGCACGTCGTAGCATTTGATGTAGCTCGTCCTGAAACATGTTCGTAGACACAAAAGATAAGTCAAAAGTAAACAGCGCGTTCATGCGTCACTTGGCTATGTGTCGGAATAAAATAAGAATTTTGTGTTATATTTTTCTTTCTCTACGCATATTTATATACAACTAGCTGACCACACTTCGTACCGCCACAGAATTAGTTCCCCGTTCCCCTTCTCTACCATTTATACTGCTATTTTACAATCCTTACCAGACTTATTTCCACATTATTATACAATGTATTAAAATAAGAAAATTACTTTTGTCATTGATATCAAATGAATACACGATCTCCTATTTAGAAGCCGAAAATAGTTGGTACCGCGACACGATCCCACTCAGATAGATATTTAAAAAAAGGTAGCTATGGAACCATGTTAGATTGTCACTATCTATGTACACTATTGAAATGAAGCATAATTCATTTTAGATGATGGAAATAATTTTCTCTCTGTATACTTGACTATCAAATTTCTGTAATGTACAAATCTTTACTTTCCAATCTCCTTTGTAATTGTAAAATACAAAGTATGAGTTTTGATGATGATGCATATAAAACTAAACATAGGTTGCATCTTCACATATCAGCACTGCATCATAATGAATCATGATTCTGCAATAAATTCATGGTAGATTACCAAATGACGCGTCATTATTAGAAAATTCATATTCCTTTCTCTCGTACTCGTAAGTGATATCGGCTTAAGGGATTATATAAGGCAAGATATGATGGATGAGTGATGAAGAATCTCTCATATCGGCGATATGCCAGCTAATGTACGCGTTTTTATTCCATTATTCCGGTTTATACCATGACTAGTTAATTTGTTTACTATTTATGACGTAATCATCTACAATTGTATAATAAATACTTGATAGGATTGTTTTTTTTTATTATTAAAGGTAGTAAATTGTATTAATTGAGGAATTATACGTACTTATACATTTTATAATGAAAAACAGAAGCAATCTAATTTATTGGCGTAGCAAAACATGTTGTGTGAGAAAACAATAATCTGATAAATCGCAGGCATTTTCTCCAAACCTGTGCCTACTATTAAGTGATCTGATACTTTATAGACGCTCTATGTTGAGACGTCATTCTTTTTCCAATATCTAAAGGTAACTTCAGGGCCCCTGAGCGGTAACAATTTTTGCAAACCCGACCTTTTTAATCCATTTCAAGGGCGTGTCGTTTCCGAAACAGGTTGCGTCGCCCTTGACCCGGCCCGCCCCATACTGCGTGACCTTAGGATCTTTCTTACCATTTTCGCCCTTCCGGCTTTCGGGACTATAATGGATTGAACATTCACGTCTGGTTAGCGAGAAGGTCGAATTTATTTGTACTCACGGAACCAGCTGTTAAGTCGATAATGCCACGTTCTAAGTTTTGTCGATAAGAATTTGAGCATCTAATTAGATAAGTACATAAGACTGAGTACAAATCGGTAAATGATTTGATTCAGGTTTGATATATGTGTATCTTTTTTTCAGGAAGGAGCTGGTAATAGCTTTACTCGAGGTTTTAAATGACCTGTGATTATTCTTGTTTAAAATAAATAGTGTTAAATGGATGATTTTTTGACCGTTCGAATACTGTACCTCTTACACATGTTATAAAAGGTCTAATCTGGTGTTCGTCCTTTCTCTATATGGTTTTTAACGAACCAAATTCATAGTAGCTTACAAAATAAAACATCTTTGTCTTGTGATGTTTAAAGGTGGTAGAACCTTCTATGGTTCGACTCCAAAGGCACCACCTCCACGCCAATTTCTGCCTTACCAAGAGCAGTTCTTGCTGCTGTGTTCTGGTTTGAAGGGTATTGTCAGGGAAAAGCACTTAACCGAAGCATTCCAACTTAGTTCTCAGGAGTAGCAACGCAATTGTCGACTTAAGAAAGAACTTTGATCCTATATTGGGTTGGTAACAGATGTCCATGAGCGGCAGTGACCACTTGCTATCAGGTGGACTGCATGCTTGGTCTACCTCCTATTTATAAAAAAAATTTAATAAATCTCACTTAATTACGAGTGCATAAATAAATAAATTTAATAATAAAACAGTATATTTCCCAGCTATAAATTGTGTAAAATATAATACAGTAAATATTAATAGGTACTGTGAAAACGTATCTATATTAAGTGGTAAGTATGGGCCGAAACAGTTTTGCGGTTTACCGTCAATGTCACAGTTACGTTAATTAAGGTTCGCGTGATTTATGCAAGGGGAACTCAGGGGAGTTGACCATGAAACGTTTCCGTGATCAATTGTCGTGGGTGTTAGCGTCCGTGCCTAAAAATAGAGGAGGAGGGGATCCGTGAAAGCGCGCAATTCTAGGGCTGTCTTTCGCATCATATATACCAGTACACGTAGTTAATTGTCAGTTGGTAGAATTTAATTTGTTTTTCGTGTACAATCTTTTTTGGAAACATAATAGTAAGAGAAGCGAGGAGAAGATATAATAAACTAATATTTTTAATTTAATTGTCATTCTATTATAATAGCTCAGGGACGTTAAATATTTCTGACGTATGGCATTACTGACATTATGAACTATGGCTTCACACAGTTGTGTTTTTTATTTGCAGTAAGTGGTAGTGTTTAAAAAAAGATACTCCTTCGATCCGTGTATTTAATGTCATAAGTACTTTACAGTCGTTGTCTGATACATCATCTCGAAACACAATGTGGGCAAGACTACAGAGCTCAATCTTGCCAATATTGTGTTTTGTAAAATTTTCTCCATGTATACGTTCTATATAAATCTTTCGTGGTTCGACTCCGGCCGCACCACCACCACACCTATACCTTTTAACACCAGTGTTCTGGTTGGACTTATGGTTAGGGAGACACTTAATCGGGGAATTCCAACGCAGTACTCAGAGGTAGCAACGCACTTGTAGTCGACCTAAGGACTTCGACCATATCTTGGTGATTACAGTTGTTCAAGTACAAGACCACTTCAGGTACTGCAGGGTCGTATGTTTAAAACAACTGACAACCCTATGAAGCTCTAAAAATAGCTAGAGACTTAGTACATTCACAGATATGTAGGCATCAACAGAACGACGAGGAATAGAAATGGAGGCTTTGGAGGTCAGCACAAAGATATTATACGTACATTGCTCGCCACGCCTACGGTCTCTACGGATGTGGATTCCGGGAACCGTGACGTAGATAACTTGCTTTGAAGACAATATGCTTCTAGAACCGCTTGATCATATCTCTTCTTTTTTCCTTAAAGCTTTTTACTGCAGAATCTACTATTCTTTTTCTAAAAGCTTTTACTCCTCAAGCGACCTATAGTATTCTATGTATGTTGTACTCGTATATTTACATTAATAAATATAATATTTTTAAAATCGTGAGTAATAATTTAATCGTGACAATGCCGTCATTATTCACATATTTATATTTGATCTCGTTCTGCGTATTTGGTTTATTTCTTTAGTTCGATTCTTGAAGAAGTAATAAATAAATAAATGTCTTTTCTGACCTGGAATAAGTATGCAAAAGGTAGTGATAGAAGTACGATAAATATATGGCCTTGGCCTATTATAATTATTAAATACTTAGAACCTACTGCAGCTCGACCTTTTTCCTGAACGAATTTCGAACAACTTCTGGAATATTACATAAGTCTTCTCGTGTTCGAAATCAATTTCTATGAAGCCCACATGTTACCGAATTCGCAAACGGCCCTCTCTAAAGAAACGTTCTCCTTCTAACATTATTTTATCCGTAAATAACATTACTAAGCTAACATTAACATAATTAACATCACTAGATCATTAACACTAATATCCTCTTTGAGATCGTAACATGAACTTGTGCGTTCATTGGAATAAGAAACCTGAACGACAAAGCTTAATATTTCTATAAAGAAACTTGTACAAAATGAAATATAAGAGCAAAGATATTTTTTCCGCGGCCCGCTGTCGGATCGCCCTCACAAAGCAATATCGGGTTGGATATTGAGAAAATCGTAGAGGCTAGACGAAAAGAACTTCCATTCTGGTATGGTACATTTCAATATTAATTCAATTTAAAGGTCACAGTTCAAAGCTCTCAGTGTATAAACTCGTCGGTCGGTTTTTTGTCAGAGCTATGATATTTTTACTTTTACATTTGCTTCAGTTCCATTTCCGCTGAAAATTTCCGAAGTGGTTGGAAGGTTAGAATTATGCACCATTTTTCTGGCGTTGTTTTGGTAGTTTGTTTTTTAACTACTTCATACACTGATTCATATTTTGTATAAAGATCAGCATACTCACTTAAATAAAATAACAGCGTGGATTTAAAAGTAACCCTTGATACGATTAACCTCAAAACCATTTCTCATTACGTCAAATATGATATGCTAATCAAGAAATATAATTATAGCGACGTACCTAAATATTAATATACCTATCTATATATCGTTATAACTAAAACCCAGGCAGCTTAGTAGCACAATGTAGGAGGCCTAATGGTACTTAAGTATATTAGATTGACAGTTCCAGAACAAAACACTTTAACCGAGTTTTGTTCCGAGCTAAATATCTCATGTTTGTTTCTCTCAATGAGGGAGATAAAGAAAGAAACTAGTGCTAATGGTTCTTGTAAAGTTCCCGACTGAAGTTGCAGCTCTGCGGCTTTGAGCATTTTTTCGCTCAACAACTCGTAGGTTACCCGCTTTTTTGCGAAAACAAATACATTTATTTACACGATCTTTACTGCTTTGCGTTTACTGTTTTGTTACGAAACTATAAATAATAATAATAAAACACATTAGAACATAGGTTGTCAGGTTTGTTTGGTACTTATAATTTGCCAGACAAACAGTTCTTCAGTCGTTGCTTAAAATATCCATAGAATAAGAGACAGGAAAAATGGAAAGGAAAATACAAAAACCTTTATTGTACCATACGTACAGGGAAAAGGGCATACTTAATAACTTACGCGAATTATATATTTACTAAATGCGAATCATTAACGTTTGGGTAGTCAACGAAAAATATCTAGAGACGTCATTACTCTCATACGTAATAGTGAGTTTTTAAAGAATAAACGAGACACTGACAAGTTTGAAACTAAAATTCCTTCTAATTGGAACACGGCGCGAAATAAAAAGCCCTCGTGAACTTTCGCCGTAGTTCGTGCCATTTTTGTAGAGTACTTTATTCTGAAATGAGAGTTCCTTAATTGTAGAGTCGTCGTGTTTTGTGTCAAGCACAAAGGCTGAATTCACAAGCTAACAAGCCCTAACAAGCAGAGAGCTCATCACTCGCATTGACTCGTATGTCAACGATCGGCACTCAATGAGCGCTGTTCATTTATTCATTTCAATTAAGCCTCGATACTGAGAGTTTCACTTTTGATATTTGAATAATAAAAATATGTGGTATTTTTAAAAATTCAATTAAAGTCAGTCTGACGCGGCTAGTGGGCGGCAAATGGCATTTTATGTGACTGAGAAACTAAAATAGGTAAATGTCAAACTGAAAGTGTTAACTATAATTACATGTGCCGTAATAAAATTTTTGAAGACTCGTGTGGGATAAATAGTATCTTAGAGCCCATTGTTACGGTAGACGAGTAGCTGTTTGCTCAATTTATAATTACAATGTGAATCAGCGTGCGCTAAGAAAATGATTATAATAAAATGTAATACGCAACGCATTAGTAATAAAAACGGTATCAGCAAATCGTGTGGTGGTACCGTACACGTTGCACTATATATGTAGGCATTTTTCCCATTTTTCGTTTCATTTAGGTTATATAATTTAGACACGGGGGGTGCTATCGGTTTTTAATCCCCCCTTTAATTCGCAGTAGGGGTTTTTCGGTTGGAGAGGTTATTATACATAGCATGTAAGAGGGCTTTATGCGGAGTTGGGGGCGCTATTATGGAAATTTATCGACGAGACGCCAGAAGCGCGCAACCTTGCTTAAATAGCTTTTCTCTTGCCTGTTTGAGGAGGCAGACGGAGTTTGAAATAGAATATGACTGTAATGTTGTTTACTTAATACTGGGACAACGGGAAAAAAATCTAATTCGTCTACGGCCGTTATATGAGTGTGTTTTATAACGTTGCAGGGTTAGTCGTTTAAGTGTACTAAAAACATAACATGAGCCATACAATAGTTAACTGTTGGTGGCAATAAATGAGTTGAGTAAATCTGAATATTCTATTCCATGTTTAAAAAAAAATTCAATTCCAAAATTGTACATCGCATACGCAATTATCCCCTAATTTTTTTTATGGCTTCAGGGTCGCTTGAAGCAAATAATAACAGAAATAACTAATCACTCCTCACCTAAAACTTCACCTATAATCTCCTAAAACCTCGAGTGGCCCACGTCGCCGACGCCTTCCGCCGCTTATGAATTGATATTCACTGGACCTTGGTTCAATAGTCAATACTCATAAAGATAAGTTGACCACCAAATCTACAGGAAATCTGGTTGGATATAATAACGCCAACTCTCATCACCTGTATAATTGAAACTTGTCTTATCTATACATATAATAAATCTGTAAGTGGTTGTTGTCTGTACATGGAAGATATCTAAGAGAAAGCCTTTTTAGGAGTCTTTATTTAAAGAATAGAACCCAAAAAAATGATTTCTAGAATTTTTGTTTGTATCTCTGTGCTGAAACGGCTGATCCAATTTGAATGCGGTTTTCACTGATGTATAAGGTTGTTAGTGTTTATGTTGTTACATAAAAATCGGTTCATAAATGAAACTATTGTGGGTCAGCTATATAATAATCTCAAATATATTTTATATATAAAATTTAACTTTATATCAAACTGTGGTTTTGACCAAGTTTTGCTTACTTCTAACAAGTGAAGGTTTGAAACGGCTTGAGAGTCTAGTATCTTATCTATGTTGAAAACTGTTGAAAGAAGCGACACGATTTACTACTTTCAGAGATAAGATTTTTTCGTAGACAGTAATGGACGATTGCGCTGCAGATGCATTAAGCGTATTGAAAAAGCGTAGTGGAAACTTGGGCGCCGAGAGTCTCAACTTGGGCTGTTTTTTTCTTGCAAATAACTATAAAGAAAATACATAAACCTATAAAGCAAGGACGGAGTTGTTCTCTTTTTGAGTGAGAGATCGATTAACATCGATTAATTCGTTTTAATACTTTTTCTGGACGATCGTCTGGAAGACATACAAATTTTAGATTATTTTTGTTGTCATTGAGAAATTGTAGTAAATAGCCGCTTTATGCATTACTGACATTATGCACACTTTTATGCATTAATGACATAAAAATAGTAAAAGTCTGAGACGCCTGGAATTAAAAATTCATATAAATAAGATCAGCCTCAAACAGGAAATCTAAATCCAAACGGTAAAAAACCAGAAGCCAATTATAATTGTAAATATGTTAGGTATTATGAGTAAGTATTTATTTCAATAGCTTCCACTTGCCGGCTGCGTTTGAAAAACCTCTCGCTGAATAACCCGTTCTGTGGTTTTAATTTTCCATTGCTGATGAAACCTCTCTTTTGTTCGAATTCATTCATTGTGGTCAGCGCGCTTCGACGGTTAAGTAAAACGCTATCCGTTCTAACTTTGCTAAAAATAATGGGTTAAGCACCCGGTATACTCATTTTATTTAAATTTATTATTTTAAATTTTGAAACACGTTCTTTAAAGAAATTTATAACAAATTTAATTCGATTCAGAAGTAACAGACGTAGTTTATATTTTGACTGAAATATCCTAAAAATAAGTTAGTGCCTACATAACATTCTTCTTCTTTAACTCGTTCTCGCTTCCTTCACATTGTTCCGAAGAACCTTGCATTAGTTACGGTATTATTTACAAGTTTTACATTTTATTGTTTAAACGTAAATATACCTGAAATGAATTAGACACATACTAGTACATGCTATATTCGTAGTCGATTTTTTATTAAGAGTACTTGATTCCAAAAGATCGATCTCTTCGTATTATCTGAGTATGTGGATTCAAAATATAGGTATTTATTTATTATAGTTATATATTTTTATAATGATATTGAAATAATAAACTTACCGCAGACAGTGAATTGCAAGGCCCCAAATAAAAGGTTACATAATTTGGACTAATGGCCAGCAGCCAGCGGGCGTTGGGATTCCAATGCAATATATGTGTAAATGTTGGCGAGCAGAACATTTGGCGCACAACCAAACCGAGCGTTATTGCTTTAATGCTTCTGGAAATTCGACCTCAATTTCCTCTGGAATTTATGCTAAATTTAAATTCAATATATTAAGTTAAGATACATAAGATATGTTTTACATAAGTAACTGTTATAATATATAAACTGATATTGGTAGAACGTCGGTATTGCATAGCGTAAATGTTATATTGTAGACAACGTATCTATGAGCCTATTTTTTAATCAATCTGTTCGTATACCTAGGAGTATAAGAATGGCTATATTAATTTAAAGTGTTAGTTATCACTAATATTCTCAATGTGCATGAAGTGTCTGTGTACCTGAACATGACTAGCTGATTAAGCTATAATCAAGTTTCAAAACTCTGTGATCTCCTTTACTTGATTAGTAAGTATTTAACGGGTTAATCTCTTCGAATGGTCATCAGGTGTACCCACAATCAGACACATGGATAGTACTGTCACAAGTAAGTAATTGGTCCGTTGCCCTCATCCAATTGTCATCAGATGCTACCACGTCAGACAGACGGATATCACCTTCACAAGTGACTAATTATTCCACTGTCCTGTAATTGGTCTATTAGCTCTCGTCGCATGCATTAATTGTCCTCAGATGCTTCGGACACACCTTTAAAGATGACTTAAAGTGACTAATTAGCCCATAATTTGAAAGTGCTATACATCTAGTATTGTCCAGGTGCTCCAGACGAGGCCGGTGAGCATGGTGGTGCAGTGGAGCGAGGTGCGTACCGCGTGGCAGGACAGCGACTTCATCACCGAGTGCCTCTGCTGGCACAACGTGTACCGGCAGCGGCACAGCGCGCCCCAGCTCTACATGGCACCTGAGGTATGTTACCGTCGGTTAGTCAGGGTTGTACCAATCTCACCATATTTGTTTGGTTTACCAAGTTCCTCTTCGGTATGTTGATAACAATTTCGTATTAATTCGATTTTTTACTTAAAAATTCATTTGTACATTTCTTTATAATTTGCATTTCATATATTTTTTTAAGATTAGTAAAGTTTTGCTTTCGTTATATGAACTTATACACAATTATTGATAGGTTATAGATATCTGCTTTATTGTATTGTACTTCAAACTATTTTCGGCGCAAATTATATGACTTCGTCTGGAATCATTTCTATCATGTAAAGAAGAAACTCCAAAGATAGTTATTTTTTTTTTGACAAGACAATCATATAATGCTAAATAGATTCTCTAACTTAAGGTCAATGCTTGCGACGACAAAATCATGTCGTTTAAGATTAGTAGGTACATGATACATATATTGATATAGTTCGTAAGAAATACTTTCTTTTGGTTATTTTTTTATTGTAGCTAATAAAATGTTCTAAAACGATGAAGCATATCAGCAATAAATTTTATAGATAGGTATCACCTGGAAAATGTCATAGTTCAAAGTTCAAGCAGATATTTGGCAACGTTCCATGTTGAAATATTGTTTTTGAGAGCCAAATTGATCCTCTGCCTTCATATAACCGCTAACAACTAAGCCGACTGTGTTACACAATCGTGTGCCTGGGATTTGAGAAGGTCAGCTGCAGAAGTTTAGAACAAAAGTTTTGATATGGCATCGGTATCTCGCATTACGAATTTATCTCTGAAAAGATGTTTCTATTGCAATAATATACATTTGAACAAAGGATGTTTTAATATATTTTGAACAAAGGCCAAGAAAGATTTTTTTTTAACTGGGAGGTAACAAAGGAGCACGCACTCCACCTGATGGTAAGTGGTCAGTGCCGCCCCTGCGCATCTGTAATCGACCATTAGGCAGGGTCTAAGTTCTTTCTTAGGTTGACCACGAATGCCGTACTACCCCTGAGGATTAAGATGGAAAGTCTCGGTTAAGTATGTCTCCCTGAATGGGTATGGCCCTTCAAGCCAGAACAGCAGAAACACTGCACAGTTATAAGGCAGAAATAGGTGTGGTGATGGTGCGTCCGTCAAAAGAGAGTAAAGTTTTACAATTTCTAAAACGCGTATTATGACGTAACGTACCGGGAAAGATCTGAATATCGCTTTAAGTTTAAAAATTGCCATTATGTTAAATGTTTAGCAATAGATAATATAAGAAAATCACGCTTTACAGTTTCATCAACTTAAGTTGGTATTTTATACTTTCATAGTTACTCATTGTTCTTTCCCGTGGTGGAAGAATGCGTTGACAAACTTTCAGCTTTTATAAAGTAACGCGGGATTGACTCTAGAACAGAATTGTAAAACTTAGGTAGGTAGCTACTTACTATTAGTTACAAATTGTTAACTCTTAATAAAGCCGTATTACATAGTATATATAAATAATTTAGGTTGATGACTTAACTCAGCATCACAGCGGAGTCTTTGTGTTTTGTTTACAGAACTACAAATGTCCATTTTTGACCAAAATCTAAGTCTAAGTGCGTACTAAGTAAGATATATAGATTTAGGTTTCGTAAAATTGATGATAACTTGTTGTAATTAAGTCAAGTTATATTTTTTCAATAATGTTTTACATATACTCTTAGGTATTACCTACCTGCCTTTAGATAGGTAGGTAGACTTTGACTCCTTGTCTGGTGCTCCGATCTGGGCTTATTTTAGTTAACCGTTGACTGTTTCAGCTGTGTGACTACGCCCAGGCGTGGGCAAACCACCTCGCGCACACCAACAAGTTCCACTACAGAAACGATCGTGACGTCGGCCAGAACCTCTACCAGCGACCCGTCAGCGAGATTCAACCTGATATTACGGGTATTGCCTCCGATATTATAAATTTATATGCTTGCTTATTTTTATGTGTTCAATGGAACAAAAAATCATGATGGTATTAGGATCAAATTTCATGTCACATATACGAATACACTCATTGTATATTTACAAGTTGTCCAAGTTATGGGGCCCTGTTAAATTCAATAGGGTCTACTGCACTTCTACAAATTGAAGGAGCTCTCCTACGGCGAGGCAGTGCTGGCATTAAAG
>DWNJ01000225.1:0-17275 GCA_018250275.1 Udranomia eurus | reverse complement strand
TCGACCCCCTCCCTCCCCCTTAACGTGTGACGTAATTTATGGATGGCCGCTAAATGGATTTGAGGTTATGAATGATCTAACACTTTAGACACACATCTAACCTCATTTACAAAAATCCCTAGCTACTTATTCTGAGGCAAAGCTGTCCTTGGTCAAAGCTGTACTATAAGCAAACACTTTAACAGCAACCTAATAATTGCCTTTCGACAAAGGGAGGAAACCCGTTTTATTTCCATCAAATAAAAACAAATAGAACATGTTAGCTGGAGACAATTTGTCAAAAAGTGATTTCCATCGTTCCGGTATGATCGTTAATATAATAGTATCCTGTTGGCCTTTGATGTAGGCGTTTCGATCGTGATGAATACGTGTTTTTCGGAATTGGTATTTTGTATTCCCTTATTTGTGTCAACTGTAGCGTTATTTAGAGGAAAATAAACAAAGTTATTTTTAAATCACTCTTCATTATATACATCGTTTATTTTTTGTTTAGGAATTAGAACCATTGTATGGGAGTGTTATATATTATGCGGCCATACTTCAATCTTCAAAGATTCCTAAAATAACCAGATCCTAAAACCTAAAATACCCACAGAGGAGCGCAGATATATTTTTAAACTTGTCTTAAAGCATGTAAAATAATATTTATTTATTCCACCAGATAATAAACTTCGACTCAGCGCGCGGTGGCATTTCCCTAGTGACGGAGAAAGGGCTGAAAAGTACGAGTCGACTGCTAGTTCAAAGGGCAAGAGGCTCCGACGCTGGGACGTACACCTGTGGCCCAAATAACGCTCCGCCCGCGGTTACTAGAGTTCACGTTTTATCTGGTAAGTTAAATGGCGTATTTTTCCAACTTTTTCCTTAAGCGTAGTAACTTTACTCTTTGGTAGCAGACCACGGACAAGACAAGGACATTTATACATACAATGTACTCTAAGATGTAGGATCTCTACATGTACACCTCTATTAAGCAAATGGTTTATAATCTATTGAAATATTACAAATCACATGGATCTTCTAAATTAGCCACCGTTAGGCGTGGTCCCAATTATCTAAATTTCGTGCTTAGTTTGCGGTGGATACCGTGCCAGCGGTTGACCTTGTTAAAAATAATGGACGTCGTTTTACTACACCCAGCATAGTTCGACATAGTCTGAAATTAAGTAGAGATCTTCCAGTTTTAAAATACGCGCCCCTCCACTAAACAAAATTGTTTTAATGTTTGAAAGAAATATTTATTACAGTTCTTTACTAGTTTAAACTTTACTAGTTTTAAACGCAGACTCGTCCGTGCACGCAGTGGTCAACTGATCGGGCGATCTTATTCTTATTATTGGTTTATTATACGTTAAACGATCTGAATGAATTAGACGATTATCTCTCTAATCGGTAGTAAAAAAAATCATTAAAACAAAAATATATTTCATTTCAGCGATAACTTATTCTGTACTATGCGTGGGTATACTTTTTTCGCCCCAATGTTGAATAATTTATAAAAGCCTGAAGTTATCTCTGAGAATTTCTCAACAGTATTACCAATTTTTAGCGTTTGTATTTCTCGGTAAATCTTGCTGTGTTCCTTAAATAACTTCTGTTTGCTAAGATTATTATTAATAAAATTACTGAATATTGTTCAACTAATAAGTTAACACAACATTGGTTCTCAGGCGGTACGAAGTTCGCCGGGTCATCTAGTAGTATAATATATAGTTTTTAACTTAATCGGAGATAGTAAACTTACTCTTCTGATCGAGGTTTCCGCTGTATAGACTACATGTTATTTTATTCCCTTTACCTTTACCAACAATTTTACCTAAAATGCATTACCTATAAAACTTGACTATATGCGTCCGGATGTTAGACCTGACCTGACTGACTTGAAATCTAACACCAACAACTATATCCAGTTCAATCTGATCTTATGATTTCGCCCCATAAGTGTACAGTAGACACGTAAGCAACGTAAATCATTATCATTATTGGGAAAATTACGATAGTTCATGAAATATTCAATAAGCATCCGTAATGATTGCGTACGGCGTCCGGAAAATAACGGAACTTGACGATTTATGTTTTGGGAACGATTTACGTAATTTTTATATTTTGTGGCGGTGAGCATACGTGCCTGTAAATTCATTTTTGTAATGATTATGTTAAATAAGACTTACTTCATAACTCAGAAAAGATATAACCTTGCACCTGAGACTAAAGAAAAATATTCTTGAACTAGCTGACCCGGCGCACTTCGTACCGCCTCCCTGTTCCCGTCCCCGTCCCACAACATTTTAATTTAAGTGAAGCTTACAACAATACATCAGTGAAAACCACATTCAAATCGGATCAGCCGTTTCTGAGATTAGCGTGCACAAACGTACGGGCACAGACAAAAAAATCTAAAAAAAATAATGGGTTCTATTCTTCAAATAAAGATCCCTAGCATGGCTTTCTCTTAGATATCTTCCATGTACAGACTCACTCACTTACAGATTCATTATATGTATAGAAGAATATTAAATAGTATCATTGACTATATGGTACTTTTTATGCACCACACAAATTTTATAATCAAAGGTATACCTTTTTTATTCTGAATGAATATCATTATATCCATTCTAATGTAAGCACATTCCAATTGTCGCATTAGTACATTCCTTTTAAAAGAAGTAGGGTACAGACCCCTCCCCATTTTGTTTTGAAAGTCCCATAACTGGAGGCGGTTTTCGGGAGGAATAATATATTTCTTTTTTTCCAGGTGAACATCCTGCAGCGATGCAGCAAGGATGCGCAGAGTCGTCACTTGACAGAACTGCGTTTGTTCTCTGTATTTTGAGTACACTGTGTATATTGAGACCATTCACTGAAAATTATTTTGGTACCTGAAAATCTAATTTAGTAAATAAGAATTAATATACCTATCGAAATTTGTAAATAGATGTTGACGTTGACAAAAATATATAGATTAATTGAAAATAATAAAATTATTAAATTAATTTTTATAATTGTTTTTCACATTTTTGTATTTGGGTACGGATTGTATAGTACAATTTATAGCTAAGTTAAAAATGGACCACAGCACAGGTTAAGGAATATTTGCAATTATTTTGAATACTTATAAACATTGTGAGCTAATACCAAAATTATAGAAAAACAAATATATTATTAAGTTATCACAGAAAATCACTATCACGCCAGAATAAAGAAAAAAATTACCAATATACAGTATATTATATATATTCTAATGTAAATAATTTTTTAACCGACAACCCATATAATAGAATCAAAGTGTGGGGCTATGAGTGTGAAAGCGTTTATTAATTACAGGTGACCATGGGTGGCTCTGGCCACTTCCTATCACTTGCAATTGCACTTGAAACTAACTTCGCCGAAAAAATAGGAATATCAATAGAATGGCGATAAAAAATGTTTTGTACGGAGACCGAGACCGATGTTCCTCCCAACACTCTGTCTGTCCACAATTTTATTACTTAGTAGTATAGATGTTCTAGTCTAAAAATGCACACCCCTCCAAGGTCTTTACCCATGCAAATTTTCATAAACCAATAATATTTCGAAAAAAGTTAAAGTGACGTAAACTGCCCGTTTTCTGCATCAGTGCGTAAGTAAGTCATAATATTCGTGCATTCACAGTGACAGTGACAGATCGCCCTATTAGTTGTCTAATGAGTAATCGGACAAGACTAAGTTTAAAGAAAAATAACCTACACATACTAGTAAAGAGTTGTAATAACTATACGCACACACATTAAAATAATTTTCTTTAGTGGAGGGGCGTGCATTCTTAACTTTACACTTAAACTAACTAAAATCTTTACACTTAAAAGACTAAGTTTAGATAATATATTAAAATGTTATTTGGTAGATTTATTTACTGCGATATCGCCCGTCAGAGACTAAGTGATACGAGCGTTTGCTTATTATGCGTCTTGACCATATAACCCACGTATCCCGGTCACATTGCCATTCTATTTATATTCTCTCTACGGTCTCAGATTATACAAATGTTCTTCGAAACTTCCGTTTCGAAAAACGTTAAAATTGCAACTGTAATTCGACAAATTGTTATTAATTAACACTCTATCATTAAGTCGATCCGTAACTATGGAATAAAATCTAAAAATCTGAATTACGCGCACTTCTAATTGTTGTATCATCATGAAACTTGCCAATTATATGTAGATTAGTTGACAATACAATATTATGGTCATGTGGGCTCATTACATATATTATTTATGTCTTACCATATTTTGTCCATTTCTCCTGATGACAAAGACATATGATTATTATGGTACCATTGATCTGGATTGATAATGGGACTGGAAAACGTGTTTTTAGTTTTTACACTATTAATTAATTTTTCTAATTGTTTCCACCATTATTTCGTATTAATATGACTGAAAGTCGATAACCATTGTTAGGTAACTTATTTATTGCCCTAATGTGAACTATTTTTTTCTCGAATTCGAATATTTTTTATTACTTAAAGGTTTTGAAATTGTTTATTTAAATAAATATATTTTTATTAAACCTAATTTAATCAGTACGTTTCGTTGTATATTTCAAATAAAATAATGTTACACTGTAAATATGTATATTTATGTAATAATAAAAGTCAAAAATGTACATATATGCTCTCTTCATATCTGTATCCTGTATATACCTTCCAAAATTCTTAATGTTTCACTGTCTTTCCAATTAATATAAATGTATAAAAAAATGTCACATATATAATTTTATAATTGTAAGTTATAAAATAATTTTACGAAAAACTATTACACTTTATTTTGTATAACAACAAACATAAAAAATATGTATTATTTATTTCCCTATTTTATCTTTCTGACATTATGTAAATACCTTCAAAAATTATGTAAAATAATAAACAAAATCCGTGCAATAAATTTTGTTAAGAAAACTGTAATGTTATTTTTATTTAATACGAAATCGATTCAATGAAACCAAAACTAATATATGTGTATATATTCTTATCTGTATTATCATATATTTTTTAAACTCTATCTTCATAATAATTATTCACATGGTCTAAATCTTCTGCGAAATTATTTAATCTGATTTATCAATCAGTTGAAATAGGTATGTTATAGAGCCCATAGTAAGAACTGCGTTTTCCTGTTTGTTACGTTTTCTTCGTTATATCATCAAGATATAACGAACACGCACATCGCTACGATAATCGTAGCTCGTAGCCCGTAGCGCCTCTGCGCTACGAGATGTTGACACTAAAAATCTGATCACAAAAAAATTATTAACTAATTACGTAAATGTTCATGTTTCTTTATTAAGTTACTATGACATATATTTATGTGCGCGGGTAGCCTTCAAATTTACAATACATATTTAAAAAAATATAATATTATATAATTATTATACGTGTTTCTGAATAACTGTCAAAGTATACACAAATCGTGATAAAATTTCAAGCGTGTTTGATAAACATTTAAATTTTCCTATTTATAATAATAATTTAATAATATACTTTGGATATTAAAGAAAAGTTCTAAATCATAATACGCGGAATATATACTATATGACATATTATCGTGGAAGTATCCTCGAACTACCTTCATAATTTATAAGAAAGGAGAAAGTTCAGAAAATAACACACTAGCATAGCATTTTCCATTTGATATATACTAGCTTTTTCTCGCGGTTCTTCCCGCGTTATATTCCGTCCCCGCTATAAAACAACATACCCTTTTTCCACCCTCTTAAGTACCGATTTTCAGAATAAAAGTTAACCTATATCCTTCTCTGGTACCTAAACTAACCCATATCATATTTTATCTGAATTGGACCAGCGGATTAAATTTATAATATTAGTATAACTAACTGACTCAAAGTCCGTTCGCGTCTACGTTTTTTTATCTATTTAAAATAACATATGTCCTGCCCTAGAAAATCATCTATCTTTTGGCGAATGTTCCATCAAAATCGGTCCAGCCGTTTCAGAGATTACCCCGTACAAACAGAATAACAGACAGATGGACAGAAATTTTAAAAATGGGTTTTTAGGTATAAGTTGCGTAGAAATAACACACTACACTCGAAAAACCCTGGTTATATTGAAGACACAGACAGACACTCCATTTTTAAATAAGTAAAATATATTTTATACCAGACGAAAAGTTATATAGAAAATTTGAAATATATTAAAAATTCCTCTTCTTATTAAAAAAATTATATAAAATACACTTTCAATAAACCGAAGCATATTATAATTGTTAACGCTACCCAATTGCATACTGTAATTAAATATAATGATTTCAATTTTCACGATGTACTATCGTATATCGTAAATTTAATTGCTAAATGCTCGAATTGAATAATATTTTTCCACCCTCCGTTGTCTCCTGTGACGAGGTTATCCGAGCAGGATTCTCTTCACTTGAAAAAACGCATTTTTGACCATTTTAATTGTTACTTGTTCCCTGCGATTTCACTTGCCAGGGACTTAATAATCCGGTTGCATTTGAGCAATTGATATAATATATGACGCATATGACGCGTCTTGCGCGCATACCTACGATTGTCACGCCTACCGTTATTTCGTTTACTTGTCTTTTCTATTCGTTAAACTATGCCATAACCAATATATTTGAAAAAACATCTGCAATTTATATGTTTCGTGTATGACTTGGACTAGGAGCTCTGACAGAATGTATTAATATATTTAGTTTTTCGTAATATTTTGGAATTAACGTCAAATAATAAGTACGCAAAAAGTTAATTATTCTCGGTAGTTTCGTCTCGAGAGGAAGATGCGCAAAAAGTCCAAAAGTCAAAACCTTTGCTTTGAATTCTATACGAAAACTAAAGAACAAAAACAACGCAGGCAAAGTCGAGGACAGTCATTGCTGATATTAAGCTAAAATAATACTCAATTCTAATTTTTCATTATCAGTGTATACAAACCGAAAACGTGGTTCTGGCAACGTAACGAGTATTATTGTAGACAATTACGTTGAGCAAACAATTGTCGCTAAATAAGATTTCTCTCAGACAACCTTGAGGCCGACTGAACGGGGGGCGAGAAAATGGCTTGGGCAATCGCTGTCAATATATACATAAATACTTACATAGTACAGTTCTATATAACACTACCACCTGGCGAACTTCGTACCGCCTGAGAGACAAGTTTGTGTTATTAATTGAATCTATTATTAAATAAAACATTAACTTTCCCCTCATTATAAACTTTGACCAAATTTCATACTCCTCCATGCGTGTAATTGTCGTAAAAAGTGTACCAAAGTTATTTACTGTTTCTAAGTTCACGTATTAATATTATGATAAATACATTGATACACATTTAAATTTCTCAATCGAGAAACTAAAGACTCAAAAAAACTCACTACTGAAGGCCAACGTGTTCTATCGTTTAACATACTCCAACCAAAAAAGGATGTACCTAGGTGTAGGAAAATTTGGTACAAATTTCATCTGATATACAGGTTGTTTAAATTGACCGCTAAATGTGGGTTTTAGTCATTAGACGCTCTCATAGTTAAACTCCCAAGTCCCAAAAGACCGGTAATCTGCTTCGAGTTTAAATCAAATTCCTTAACCCTGTAAATGCAAGGGTTTTTCTTAAATGTTCAAGGGTAGGTGGGTTATTTATTATACGCATTGACCGGACACTAAACTCTTAATGAGGTCAGGGTGGATTTATATTATAATGACTTTTACTTCGCCTTTCATGCGTGTGTGTAGAATATTATTATATTCTATTCCAAAGATTACCCCGTACAAACAGAATGACAGACAGGCAGAGAACTTTAAAAAATGGTTGTTTGGGTATTAGTATCGTTAAAATTTAATAGGGATGACGGACTTAAAATCGAGAGGTCGTGGGTTCGATCCTCACTCCCCCATCGCACTATTGACGAGTTAATAATTACTCGAAAAATAATATACGAGACCACGTATTTTTTACAAACAAAGTCACGTGCGCTTCTATGTCCAAGTAGAATCCCTCCCTCCCCTAATAGATCCATCATGACTGAAGACGGTAATCGGGAACCAGCCGCCCGGAACTATCCAATTGTTTTTTCTCGTTAGGACTTAAACAACTAATCGGTTTTTCTCGTTAAGACCTCTTATTTTCCTCCGTTTCTTTAAGACCGTTTTTATTTAGAACGCGATGAAAAGATCGGTTTAATTTGTTCACTTAACGTTTTTTCCCCGGGATAAAAAGCCCGGTTCTGAGCGATAATATTATTAATTTAAAGGTAAGTATATTAATAAGAGGTTTTTAAGAAGATAACAAATTGTAGGAAGCTTCTTCATGGATTACTATAGACGGAATGATTCTGCAAGTTACGTCGCCATGTTCTAGTTCGAAGGATGTAGCAATAAAATAATGTAACACTTTCATGAGTTATCTCGTTTATTTAGTCCGTTTACTTATTTGTTTCCATGACTACACAGGATTAAAGATCTTCCCAGTTTTAAAAAGCCCCTCCACTAAACAAAGTTATTTTACTGTGTGGAAGCGTATATTTATTACAACTCTTTACTAGTAGTACTAGTTGTACTAGTAGTAGGCTATATGTATGTATATAGCCAATGCACGGATGTATGACTCGTCAACTTACTTATGCACTTGCGTTGCGTTGGTCAACAAAACTGGGGCTTGCCGTAATTTGTACTTTTTATGCAATATAAATTAATATTATTGGTTTATTAAAAGTTACATATGTGGGTAAAGATTATGGAGAGACGTGCATTTTTAGACTAGAAGATCTATACTTTCCTATTAAAAGTTGCGTAACTTTGACATACTCGTATCTATAGTCGGCAATGAGTACGATACTGTAGTAGTATATTCAATAAAAGGCAGACTACTAATTTTAGCCAAAGCTTTAGAAGTGTTAGAAAGAATGTCCTTCCTGGAGACAAAAAGATAAGTGTATTCGCTTAAGGAAGTATTACTATTATATTACGCCCACTGTGCAATTTAATCAACGATGCTGATTTACAATATATTAACAACAAAGGCTGTCTTGGCAACAAAAACCAGAACAAAGTTGTAAGTAATATATATATAAGTGCTCACAAACGGCAAAAGAAGCGCAGGTCGCCCCCCGACCAGGTGGACTGAGATGAGCTGACGAAGACAGTGGGATACCGCTGGATTCAGAAGGCGTAGGACCGGTCGGAGTGGTGTAGATTAGGGGAGGCCTATGTCCAGCAGTGGACTGATAGTAGTAGTAGTAGTAATTTATAGATATAGACATAGCTATAAATTACAATAATTTTAAATCGTACAAGTAAAACAAAATGCGATGAATATTTACTAACAAACGCACATATACATTTTCCAAAAACATTCTCATTAGAAGACTACTAGGTATATCGTTTGAAGATAAATTTCTGGTATAAGTTGTTTTGACAAAAGTATTCTAGGCCTTTTGCAAGCTAACCAAAAATATGAACAATGACCTAAATTACGGTCATTGTCTATCACATATCGTATAATGTCATTATAACCGATTGATCGTATCAATTGATAAATTAATTCGGTGGCCTGATTGTATCATACAATTTACGTACGATAAACACGTTAAATATTTAATTAGCCAGTCGCTCGCGTTCACTCATTTATACAGCAATTGGATTTTCATAGTTTAATCAAATGATAATAAATAAAAATATTATTTCAGAACACTTTAAGATCAAGGTATCAACATTCATAGCCCCGCGTGTGTAGATCGCATGCGATCGCGCAAGTTAAGCAACGCCGGGCGCGTCAGTAATAGTGGTGTAGACACTAAACTAAAATAAATACATGATTTTATTTTTCGTGTAGTGTTCAATAATATACTATTACCGATAATCACACTCTCATTCTTATTGCATTTATAATAATATTTAAATTAATTATGAAAAGGCAAAGGTTTTATCCTCGTTATCACGTGACCGCAAACGGCGCGTGACGTAATGCCAGCGTCGTCACATCACAAAAATATTTTGACATTTAGTTCTTACATTGAATAGCGGCCGATGTTAGTGTTTAGCGGAGCGTTACGTCACAGTGATGCCATAACGGCTTGAAATTGAATTTGGAGGTTTGAAAAGATACTGGTGGGCCACTAACCAGTTTTACTGCCAACAAGCATGGGAGAAGCGTGGCGAAGTAAGCTCCAGGCTTTTCCCAGCAGTGGGACATAAAATGGAGACGGCTCAATATCAAGATGCATCAAATCGCAGACCAAGGAAAAGCTGTCCACCAAACAGTGAAACAAACAGTCTGTTACAAACATACGTTTATAATTTTTTGTATAATATTATCAGTATCAGTGTCTCAAATCAATATAAAAAAATATCAAGATGCAAAAGAAGAAGAGCAAAGTGATATGTCGGTACTTATATTACTTGCAGGTAGACTCACATCTTTAGAAGTATCACTCCGGAAGCTCATGAAATAAAATGGACAACTCGTAGCTGAAACTACAGGACGGTCACTATCGTCCGCATTACAGTATACTTGTCGGACAGCAGACAATGTTTACGGCACTCCTTCATACAGAATTATTTCCCTTATCGCTACCCCAATTTTATATCTGGCCGACCTGACATCGTTGATGTCACTCGACAGAATCAAATTACTCCCTAATACTTGTAATAATTGGCAAGCATTTCTTAAATAACAGAATTACAATCTACAATCTATATACAGGTATATAAAAATGAACCTCTGTTTCCCTTGATCATCGCATCACGCGTGAACGAATGGAACAATGGTTGTGTTTTATTGTCAGGAGAACGTACTTATGAAAAAAAAAATTAAGTTTAGCTGTAGGTACATTAGAAAATGTAAGAAAACGTAACGAAAATATTAATTTTACATAACAGTCAGGTATTTAAATAACTGTCAGCAGGCTGTCAGGCAGGAGATACCGTAGCGATTATAAGCGATAAGTCTCGCAACTACAGGGACCGTTATAGATATACCTAATGTTATTTTCCTATATCCACACTAATATCACGCGAGAATGTTTATTGAAGCAAATTTTAAGGCAACGAGCTCCTTACGAATAATTTTCTCATAACAGCAACTTTAAAAGCGCAGCTATTACAGTAATAGTAAGTTTAGGTCTTAACCAACGTTCGTAAACAAAGATTAGGGTAATCCGCGAAGGAACTATCTTGAACTGCTAAAACCTGCATCTAATTAGAATACTTGCCGAATCGTTATTGTAAATTCAGTTTAAAGGAGAATGAGTGGATTTGCAAACAACATTCTGGTTAAGCGATGCGCGAAGAAAACGTTTAATTTACTCTAAAAATATTAAATAGAGAACACCAGAGAGAATTAGAAGTCGTAATTAGACGTGGTTTCTTGTAGTTGTGTTCGACAAATACTCGGCGTTATTATAAACCTACTGAGATAGCTCGAACAATTTCATATTATGAGTACATACTCGTAAACATATCGAGCGTGACGCCTTCCTATTATTTTCTTTATTCCCAACAGACTTAAACTTAAACATGTGAAATTTAATCTTAATTTTCCAATTGCTCTCCGCTCGCTTTTATTTTTTTCTATGTGTCACGAACTATACTATTGAGGTGAAAACTTTTATAGCGGCGTTCGGTACGGGTTGGTGATCAACATGCCTGTGACATGTGTCATATATTTATTAGTGTCGTGTCTAATTTCAATTTTGTTTAATTTTAATACAAGTATGCAGTACGCCACATATTTGAAATACGTTTTTTGAAATACAAAAAAATATATATTAAACATTTCTTGAAAACATATTGAATAAGAGCTACCTATTCCTTATCTTTATCTCTAATTTGTGTTCAGGATTTCAAGATGATCGGTTGAGTAGTTAAAACGTTACAGCGTTTGTTACGCTGTTACGTTTTAACTCATATTTTTAATATTAGTTAGGATTAGGAAGAACGTATGGAACGTAGGAAATACATTAATATGCGTATAGCTACAAAAACTTTTAATATTGAATTACACACTATAATATTTACTTATAATACCTATATCTTTGTCACCTTCAAAGTAAATCGCACGAAGCGGAAACTTCTTTCAACACTCAATCTTCAGTTGCGCAAGAACACGAGTATCACAAATTGGATTTGCACTGAAACACTTGCAACTCGCAACTAAGGGCGCGTGCAGACGAGCGACTTTTACCGACCACAGGAGTCGTTAAACGTAACAACTACGTTGCCACCAGGGACTGAAATACGAGGGTTCGTCGCGATCAAAAAGTCTGACAGTTACTGGGAAAGTGTTCACGACTGTCCACGACAGCTTTTACCAGCTACCGACAAATTGGCGCTCGTCTGTACACGCACTAAAGACGTAGACAAATAGGTGCTCCGACCCGAGCGCTGAACATGTTTAATCAACCCGGAATCGCTTGCAGTTTGTTGCAGAACTAACCCTTTGTTCTGGAACAATCCATCTGCTTTATTCAGCTTCAAGTTTGACTTATTCACTTAATTACGGGAACAGAGGTCAGACGTGCTTTGAAACTACACTTAACTGTCAAGCAAATGGGCAAGTTGCTGGAATACGGTATGTTGATAAATTGGTTTCGCAAAACTTCTAGACGTTGATGTTAAAAATAAGTCACTAGATTCGTTGATATAAAATCCTTGCTATAAAGGCTTGCTATAAATCCTTAAAGTTATCCTCTCACAAGTTACGAGTGCATATGTCCTAAAATTTTCTTCAATAAATGAGATGAATGACTCCAGATGAAATTTTTTTACGTTGTTTATGCAAACTCGTTATGCATTTATTGAAAAAAGGGGAAGGAGGAATATTTAAAATATCATTTAGTATTGTAAAGGCATTCGTGAGATTGAGGGTCTTCTAATACAAATAAGAATTAGAAGAAGAGAATGAGTAATGTACTCATTCTCTTATTTTTTTAATGAAAAATCTCCAACACAATTTACCATTGATCACTAACACATTCCCTTTATAAGGAAACGTAATCGCCATAACTTACATGGCTCCCAAGTATGTTTCTTCAATTCCGGGAATTCTAAATCTGCATGATTTATAAACGCATAAAGTACTAGTCCTTAGGCTTCGCCCGCAAAAAGTTAAGGAAATGAAAAAGGGCAAGATGAATGCGCGCCACGCTGCTGCGGCTTAGCAAAAAATAAATTGAGCATTCCTTGAGGCTCTTTCCATGTTTTGCTGGGACACCTTTTTCAATTAAGCAGGGAAATCTTTATGATTCCCAGCAATAAATATCTTATCCAAATGCGGTACCCGGACTTAATTAAAGCTCTCTTACGAATCTCGGGATGAAGAAAAGTGAAGTAAGAAATCGAATAATCTTTTTTGTTCGTCCTTCTTTGCGTATTTCATTTGTGTTGTTTCGGTCTATAGGAATTGTACGATGATGATCATTTAAATTAATTTCAAATGCCATCCAAAACTACTCGTATATTTTCTAAAATGATACATAATTGCTTGTTTTTTATCTTCCATAATACTTATATGTTTTGATGTTATACAAACCTGTTTCCTTCGTTAAAATAACCGCCTATTTTACTAACGTACTTTCACGATACAATTGAACTGCTTTCAGTTTAATTTCATGTAAACCATAGATTTAAAGAATCAACGTTCTAAAAGTCATCGTTTCTAAAATTCATGTCCCTTTTAGTCTGTACACCTCGAACAGTCGAACATCAATTGCGATAAAACCTCTGCGAAGAAATTAATTCCGTGGACGATTCATACCAATCGCACCAATTTGTCCAGCCTCCCCTACAATTTAATTACATTTGAGCACTCGAATTCGTCAGTACTTTACAGAAACTTTGCTCTTCGCTCCACCTTCATTTGAAAGGGCAATATTATATCGACCTTGTTAATTGGTACAACTTAATTGGATTCAATTCGTATGGAGTGGAGAGCAACCCTATTAATATAATATTTCAATCGGTGGAACGAAATTTATGAAAGTTATAGAATCAAAGATTTATTGTCCATCCGAAAGCCCGTAGCCTAAAGTGATAATTTTAGCAGCGGCACTAATTAATATTTTAGAACAAAACTATATGTAAATATAATATTGTCACTGATAACTATTGATGAAACATAATAATTTAAATATAAAAAAATCTAAGTGATATACTATTTTGACATTATCTGCTATTTTGTAACAAGAAAACCCAAGAATGGAACGACAAGAAACGAAACTATATACGTAAAGATACCCTAGTTTTAATCAGAACAAAGACCAGTTTGAGCAAACGGAAGAGAAATTAAAAATAAAACCTACTGAACTGACTTCTCTGTTGGATCTTCTGATCATATTGACTCACGGAACGATTAATTTTTCCATCTTCGAAGACATCTACTTGAAGGGTGATTAATAATGTAAAAATAAATTGTATTGGGATTGTATCGAAACTGTTATTTACTAACGAAAGTAGCAAGACTATGCAAAAGAGAATGAGATGTAAATAATAACAGAAGGCATACGACCACTCTGAAGTGGTGGCAATCAAGGCTAGGCCAGTTTAGACATGCAAATTGCTATATATATAGGAAAGAAAAATTTAGTATCTATGGAAAAAATTCATCAACCAATTACATGTAATGGTGAACGTTGCCAATAATTCACCGAAAGCGGTTTACTAAAACGGTTTACGGTTAAAACAATTCAAGTAATTCGGTTCGCAGTGTGTGTAAATTGAAGTAACTATCCACCTTCCAGAGAATAGATTATGTCTAGTCATTAGGAGCATACATATATTTTTACAACTGAGAGCTAGCAAACGAGTATGCAGTCCGTCTGATGGTAAGTGGTCACTGCCACCCATAGACATCTGAAATCACCCTACGAAAGGATCGAAGTTCTTTCTTACATCGACCACAAACGCGTTGCTACCCCTGAGGACTAAGTTGAAGTCGCCTCGGTCAAGTGTGTTTACCCTACCCTTAAAAGCAGCAGAAGACTGCTGTCTTATAACAGCAGCAATAGGTATGAAAGTCATTATGACCAGGACTCGATAAAACAGATCGTGTTTAATCAATAGCATTAGCATATTTTCGGTCCTTTCTAAATCCACTGCACGGGAGACAAATGAAATATTCGGGCCAATAATGAAATTCGGGGCTGTTCCGTACCGTGTTGCAATGAAGGCGAGAACAAATGGTTTTTGGGCGGATCTGTTCCGAGCGTTTCGATTTTTACTTAATTCTGTGTCACCGCTTTTTTAACACGATTTTATTAGGTCGACCCGTAACTATGTAATAAAATCTAAGAATCTGAATTACACGCACTTTTTGGTGCAGCATTATGAAACTTGGCTAATATATGTAGATTAGATGACAATACATAAAATGTTTCGAATTAAAGTACCGGTTGTAGATACTACCGTTATTAGAAGGATAACATCGGGGCCTAGAATTGATGTTTTTAGTGCCAAAACAAATAATGCGAAACAAAAATCCTAATTTAGTTATACAATACCCGGCAGTGGATGTTGCTGGGGATAACTTTTACCATATTTGAAGAGGATTAACGTACAATATAGAAAAGTTTGTCCAAGTCAATTTGGTAACCCAAATCTCGAATCGCGTTCGGACATATCAAAAACCTTGTTAAAACTTTGAAAGTGGCATTTGATCCGTTTGTTGATGGCTTTATTGTACCAAACAACTTTTGCAGGCAGTTGATTTATTTTTGTTTGTCTCCGTCGTGTGATGAGACGATCAAAAAATGTCGTTATGTAAAATTATTGTACGAAAAAGTGACATTAATAAATTGTTACCCCAATAAATCAAATATTTTACGTAAAAACGTTATTTTAATCGAAATTGAATTCGTTAAATGAATATTATAGTTCGAATGAATTAAATAAAATCTAATATCGAATTATAATTTTAGATATTTCAATTAGGAAAAGAAATATCCGATATACTCCAAAGAGAACAGAAATTCAATCTAGATCAGATCTCATCGGAGAGTTACACTATCAATTGGCATTGTTTATATGATCGAATATTTCTTACAGTGCAACTGAAATAACATTCCTTTAAAACACAGCGTTATATTGTCTTAAAATACAAAAACTTCCAGCTGGGTAGTTGCCAGACTATACAAGATCTACGCTAGATATACATTTAACAATTGTTTAAAACGTCCGTTTTGTTGGTGCGTGCTGTTTGTTCGCTCCTAGTGGCTCCTACACTAAGAAAGCGTGATTAATATGGCTTGGAGGAACAGTTTCCACTCAAAAGGATGTATTTTCAACTCTATGCAAGAGAATTACAACCTTACACGTCCAGCATAAGGTTTGGTTTACTCTGAGGGCACAGTGCTGATGAGTATATCTAGCCAACGGTTTTAAATAGGGTAATTAAAATAAGTTCCCAATGGAAATTCACAGCCCTCTGCAACGTATAGCGTAGAGCATTAGGTAATTCCTTACAGCGGATACAATGAGCAATACAATGTGTTGAAATTCGTTGAATAGTCTTTCAAAACTCTTCGAAATGTCCTCACAATGTTAAAACGAGCACGGTGACCACGATCCTCTTTCGCCTGCTGTTATATACAACCGTCACCCACAATATATAAATTCACAATCACAGTCATATAATACACTAGATGACCTGGCGAACTTCGTACCGCCTCAGAATCTATGTTGTGTTAACTTACTCGTAGAATAATATTCAATATATTAATAATAAATGTCTGTATGTTGTTGAGTACTAATAGCTGTATAAAAAAATTCATCAAAATTCATCCAAAATATTCACGCCCGCTTATGGGTACATATTAATTTCCTTTTCAATCATATGAATAAAAGTTCATCTAGATTTCGCTTTGGAGTATTATAAGGTTGCCCAGCTTCCTACAACGTTGTCCGGCGTTGAAACATAAATAATTTCGTCAAACAGTACCACGTTAAGTAAACGTGATGGACTGGATTTGAATTTGAAAAATATAATAAATCGTCATAGATCGATTAATTTCGTGCATGAAACTAACGGAGAACACATCGATCTGTCTCTTAAAAGGTGATTAATTTTTCGAAAAGCACCGGATTCCGATATAATTTAATGATAGTGTGATGTGTAAAAGGAATATATAATTCATAAATACGTTCATAATACCCAGATTTATAAAATCCAAATAGGTTCTCCACTAAGCTTTGAAGGTGGTAGAACCTTTGACGGTTCGACTCCGGAGGCACCACCGCCACACCTATTTCTGCCTTATAACAGCAG
>DWNJ01000224.1:0-17279 GCA_018250275.1 Udranomia eurus | reverse complement strand
GTTCTTTCTTAGGTCGACCACAAATGCGTTGCTACCCTTGAGGACTAAGTTGGAACACCTCGATTAAGTATGTCTCCATGACCACACCCTTCAAACCAGAACACAGCAGCAAGAATACTGCTGCTATAAGGCAGAAATAGGTGTGGCGATGGTGCCTCCGGAGTCGAACCGTAAAAGGTTCTGCCACCTTCAGTATTCAGTGCAGTATTCTTGCAGCTGTACTGTGGTTTGAAAAGTGTGGAGGAGAGACATACTTGACCGGGGCGTTCCAACTTAGTCCTCAGCATCGCGTTTGTTGTCGACCTAAGAAAGAACTACGATCCCGATTTGAGCATGGGCAAACATTTCAAGCCTCATCATCGTACTCCAGCTCGGATAAGCAAAGCTGGGCATTAGTCTTTAAATAAAGACATCAGCTGATTTGATGTGCCCTCACAAAGCGCGGAAGCGAGCACAAAACTGGACCCGTCCAGGCATCTACTCGACTTTTCGTTGCTTTTTTACATCTTAAACAATGCCACCGTCGCAATCTGCGCCGCTATTGTTATTTGCAACGCCATTGGAATCGCCGATACCTCGCTGACTTTGAAGGCGAGATCTATGTGCGCTTTTTATTTAAAAAATAGTTGACTGTCGGAGCCCCAGACATATATGAAAGATCAAAATTGATAACAAAATTATATTAGTACAAGACCAATAAATTAATCTGGAAGCAAAAAAAGAGAAACAAAAACAATCGGCTGAGCTTTACATACTTGTAAACGAACAGACATGTTTTCGTTGTTCTGCCCCGCTCTGTTTTGCACTTGAATAATAACTTTCTGTTTCCTTTTCCCGCCGAAACGAATCACGACAGCCGATTAGGCGTCAGGCCGTTTGTCGTCACGGCATACGAGTCGATTTTCTAACTCATAGATGTTTTTAAAGTGCTCGAATAGATGTTTCCCATCAAAAACAGCACAATAGAAACTTCAAAATGAAGAATGGCCTTACCACGAATTAATTTCTTAAAGTATATGAAAAGGATAACCAAGCGAGTTAAAAGTCACTGTACCCAAACCATTCCATTCCACGGTTGCTTTTAACGTTAAATACGTATTTTATAAGTATTTCGTGTATAAAATCAGCAACGGACGGAGACATGCTTCGGTGGCGGTGCGTGAATCCATTCATTATATTCACTAACGATTTGCTCCGACTTCGCCCGAGTAAAAGCCCTGTCAAAATCGGATATTTTGATGAAACGTAACATTATTTAGATGGTTCTTAGCCCCTTTGAAAACGACTCCCTGCAATATGTAGATTTATTTGCATCAAATTAAATATTCGCAAACGTAACAAATATATTATGGATCCGGTTTTCGATTTTGGTATTTCAAGGCAGGTACCACTTTCTCTACCACCCTATCGGTCGGTCGGTATTCTACGTATCGATGATTTAAAATAGGAGAAATTGGTAATTCAAAAATTTCTTCAACTAATACTCATTCGTACTAATGAAAGCTATTTGCAATCGAGACACTGAGGGTTCGATTCTCACTCCCCCAGCACTAATGACGACCCACTCCTAACACAAGCCATTGAACTAAAATTACTAGAATATATTGACATTCTGGTAGTAAAAAAACACACTGAGGTGATAGAATAATAGGCAACTAGGACGTCAAAATAAAAACTATTGTTTTTGCAGTCAAGTCAAACAAAACAAAAACGACAACAAAGACGTCTGCGATTACAATAAAACTTCACATAGACGACAAGTTTGCTTCAAAGGCATTTTGCATCATAACGAGATAACCAAGAGTCCATGCGATAATGGGACCGAGTTTTCTGGAAGAATTCTAAATTGAATCCTAAGGTGTACTTAGAAATAAGTGTCAAAATTGCGTGACGTGCGACGAATACCAATTGTGAAGCTCATCATCATTATATGACCACAATCTGGGCCTTTGATAGCTTACCTAACAACAAAACTACGACATAATCCTTTGAGAGTATTGGAATAGTTTTTTTAGCTCCAGCTTTGTCGTGCCTTAAGTAATGCTGAGTAATTGAGTTTTACACGATTCCTACTCAGAAGTTAGTCACAGAGGTTGCAAGCTTATTGCCGAAGATATTATCCCACGGAGTCCTTGTTTATATAGTTGTTTGTATAGTAAGGGTCATCGATTAATTACGTCACACGTTAATCGCTGATTCTAAAGAAGAAGTCCATTTTATAGAATGATTACTCTAATAGTATGGCCAATGCAAACATTATTATCGGCACGGAAAATAGCATTATCACGGCGCGAGTATTTTTATTCCTATTTGACGTCCGTTTACATGTATGAAGATTAATCACGCTTACGAGTAGCTTACATAGAGAATATCAACCTAGTATGGAACGAATGACTAAATAAAATTACGGAACGTTACTTTCGTTTATTTATAATTATATTTTATTTAGTTACCAATTTATGTAAAGATTCCGTTTCTTTATTACAATGGATATGATAAACGAAAACGAATTTAGTGTACCTACAAGATACATATGTAACTACGACGAGTTTTAAAGTTACTCTTGCTCTCTAATCTACATCTATATCTATACAAATAATAAAACCGTAAGTGATTGATGTCTGTACATGGAAAATATCTAAGAGAAATCTATTTTTGGGGTCTTTATTTAAAAAAATAGAACCCAAAAAATTATTTTTAAAATTTTTGTCTGTTTGTCTGTGCGTTAGTGCACGCTAATCTCAGAAACCTCTCATCCGATTTAAATGCGGTTTTTCGGTAAATGATATATTCTTGTAAGCTTCACTTAGCTTCACTGTTTGTTTCATAAAAATCGGTTCATAAATAAGAATGTTGTACGACGCGGATGGGGACGGGGAGGCGGTACGAAGTGCGACGGGTCAGCTAGTTCATTAATAAAGCCATCTCTGGATACAACCGTATGTCAGCATTTCTAAGCAAACAGAGTAACAGACCCTTAGAAATACAATCCTGAGAAAATACGAACCCCTAGAGAGAGCGTACATCGTTCCGTAAATTGCCACCCCGATACTACCAGGTAATTCCAATTTGCGTAGGGGGCATCTTCCAATCTACGCTCGGAGGTTATATTATTGAATCCAGGAAACGATTGACTACAATTTCCTATTAGATCAGATTCCAAGAATTCTCAGCAGATCTATTTATTTATTATATAAAGGTTTAATAAAATAATAATAAAGACGGTACCAATATATGAATAAAATCCAAGATTGATTTTTCCAATTGAATATGAGATTGTAGCGCGAACACGCTTGGGGGGCGATGATGCACCCCAGAATGTGACACGTTTGTATAGAGTAATTAATCTTATTAAAGACTTTCTTGCAGTTTTATTGCTGGCCACGTCTTATCGAAAAATCTCTAAAAAAATTAGGGAAAGATAATGTATCCCTTAATTTTCCTTCACGTTAAAAAAATGACATAATAAAGGTACCAAAAATACAATTTACGGGCTCAGCGGCTGAATGAAGTGAAGCTGGGCGGGTAACAGGCGATAAATCTCCAGTAGAGATACATCATAGCAACGCATGCGCGTGCGCGGCGTCCGCTACTGGACACATAAAAATCTTCTATTTATAGGCCATTTCGCCACGAACGGGCGGCTCCTAATTTAACAATGGACCATATGCTTCCGTTGGTTTTCGCGGTCGTTACTGATGGTTCGAATAATATTTTAAGCTGTTTGTTTATATCTAAGACTAGCTGCTGCTCGCGGTTTTGCTCGCGTCATTATATTCGCGTATATTGAATACAAAAGTAGCCTATCTTTAAAACATCAGCTATCCGCCAGTGAAAGTCCTGTAAAAATCGGCCCAACCGTCTTAGATATTACTCGAAACAAACAAACAGACATATAGATAAAAACATAAAAAAATGATTTTTATGTAATTACCGTATATACTTTCATATGCATTTAGTGAGAAGCTGTTTATTTGGAATTCCAAACACACACTTCAATTTTATTTCTACGTATAGATACAGACTAGCGAAGAAACAGGTGAGATACCCGATGGAAAGTGGTTATCGCCTTCTATAGATATTTGCAACACCCGAGAAGCACTCTGTGTAATCGGAAATGTCGTCTCGTTCAGTCTCCGTCTAGGTCTAACCGTGCTCCAAGATTCATCCCATGATATATACCAAGTTGCTATTAGCAACTCTTTCTAGTTAATTTTAATTAGTTACAATTTTTTGATAATATAGATGGAATAACAGAAGTAATTTCTTTACTTGAAGCGCCAAAGCAGATTTGGGATAGATCTAGAAACCGCAATGACTTAGATAAACTGCGTTAAAACTTATAACCCTGTCTGACACGCTTTTATTAGGTCGACCTGTAACTATGTAAATTAATTCAAGAATCGGAATTACACGCACTTCTAATGATTGTATTATCATGAAACTTGGCAATTACATGAAGATTAGATTACAATACAATATCATTCCTATTATTCCTACTGTGCAGCATTGAGAGGCTCTTAAAAATCAATAAATTAATAGATTGAAAAACTGTGCAAACACGTTTTCCGTTCCCATCATCAGAGATGATCAGAGCATAGCAGTAGAGTAACATACAATAAATAGTTACAATTAAGAATAAAATAAATTATAGTACCATCGAGCTGGTCTGATGATGGGACCATAAAGCGTGTTTCAGTTTTTTAACCTATTAATTTATTGATTTTTAAGCCTTAATGCTACACAGTAGGACAACAACTGGTATAACGATGAGTTTGCAAATTGAGGCATTAATGAAATAATTTTTGCTAATTTTATACATGATAAATTGTTATACAAATAAGATTACGTAAATGGAAGATTCAATTACTTCTTGGAACCGCAAAATCTGATCTGCCGCAAGAATCCGCAAGGTCTGTGACTCATTAATGATGATTGGCTGCGTACAGTTTTTATAATCTATCAATGCTATTTTGCTCAGACTGAAAATGTTAATATTTCACTTTACCACATATGATCTTACTACATAATATTCATAAATGATTTACATAATCAATAAAAAGAATAGGTCATATTTTAAATGATTAGAAAACCTTTAATTAAGATGACCTATAAAAAAAACCTATAAAAATAACTTACATCATGAAACATTAAAAAAACTTACACAACAAGCAAAAAGGGCAGGTGCTAAGAAACGTCTCATTAAAAGGCAACACCTATGAAAGGATCATAAATCAAACATTAAAAAACCCAGCCATGTAAAACATACATTTCGAGTTACCACATTCTCATTGCAAATGAGTGTTCATTATGAAGAACTTTTCATCGTCCCCACGTTCCCACACGTATCATCAACGTGTGCCGCGCATAATCCCAGCATTACAATCTCTTTGAGATCCGTCTTCCATTCTCCCATCCATCTGCATACGTTACACTCGCATACATACTCGACGATCTTACGTCACCCCATTTACAGGTGTTGTTAACTCCAAAAAAAAACTCCAATTCGCTGAGTAGAGATCGCCTACTTGAATCCTCATTATAGTAAACTTTATTGGCATATTTTGTACCCGTAACACGTTCTTCAAAAGTCACTAAGTATCTTTAGCGACAAATCTTTTGTGTTGTCCCTAAGGCTAAAGAAAAGTCGCCACTATAGCGAAAAAAGCGCTACATTGCCAACAGTGATTACATCCGAGCTTGGCTCAAGCCTCAACTCGTATGCTAATTGATGTTTACGATTTTTTGTTATAAAGTATCATACTCGTACTGGTGTTAATTGTTGCTGGTTTTTGTTATATTTTTCGCACGCATCTGGGACGTTCGTTAGTAGTGTAACAATGTAACAATAGTCAAACAACTTAGTAATGTTGCTTACATCGCAATGGAACACGCGAAAAAGTGTAACATACTTTACGATGAGTCAAAGTTCAAGTTTTTGCATACATTTGTATGCGATGAGCTAATATTTTTAAAGCATGTGATATGATTCATATTATGATATGGTTATATAAGTGAACGGGTTATACCTAGAAATAAAATTCACATACATATTTATATCGAGTCTCTATATACAATACGTATTTATAGGTATGCCGTGTATTTTGCAAGGGAATAAAAGCAGTCAATGTTTACTATGCACAATCAAGGCTATTCATTCACTGTGTGCGACATTGAAGCTATACTTGTGTGTCCTTCAGATAGAACCGTCCACAGGGGAAGTTCCGTTTTCAGATAAGAGTGGTCTATTTCAGTGATTTGTTTACAGTACAGGAAAGAATTCTGCGAATGTACAGCAAAAAGGACGATCTAGTGCGATCGATGGTACTTACCATGAAAAATATTATTTATGTGATGGATTTTTCATAGACGGTGAAATAGAAGAAGAATATAATATGAAATAGAAGTTGAAATTTTTTACGAAACTACCGTCATGAAATTTTTGAAACTGCTGATCACAAATAATTTTTTTAGGCCGCTGATTACAATTAAATAAACGCGTTTCTGGCATTCTTAAAGTATTTATTCTTAAGATGGCATCTTTATCTATGCGTGTGAAGCGACTAGCAAGGGCTAGTTAAGAAAAAAAATCAGCACAAAATAAAAGAGTAAAATATGCATAAAACATGTGACATTGAACTGATAAAGTCAAATCTCACTCGACTCTGACCGACATTACGTCTGACACCGACGCGCTAGCATCCGGCACGATAATGTGACACTAATTTGATTTATTTTAAAATCTCTACATATGTATATGATCATATGACTTTTGTAATTAAATAAATTTGATTTAATTTTAGTACTCTTACAATTATTAATTTTCAACTAAGTGTTATTAAGTCTACAATTTCCATTTTCATTAACAAATTGTAAATCGATGACACTAATTCGAATTATTTTAAAATCTCCGACATGATAAAGACACGAGTATGTATTCATATGATTTTATAACCAACCATAGCAGGATTGTCACATTTTTATTTGCAATCCTTCGTTCAATCTATAATCCTGTATTAACAAGTCATGAATGGAATTATTATGAAACCTCACATATTATACCCCTTTTACAAAAGCAGTCCAATATACACGATTGTTAACATTTTTTATGTTACTTTTTCCGGCTCCCTTCGGACTCTCCTTAATGTCAGTGTTCATAGCAAGTCTGCAGTTTCAATTACTAAAGACAAAGTATTAAAATTTACCCGACGATCGAAAATAGCATCCACATAAAAATATGGTATCGAAAAAAAATATGGTTCCTGCGACGATCCCCGTACGTACAAATAACTTTACATCTTTATATTATTAGCTTGTAGATTAAAATGGTTGGGCCACGCCGGGACGGCCCGCTTTCTTTGAATGGTGTATGTTTGTTTTTATGGACCGTTTCCGTTGTTTGTGCGCTGTAGACTGGGGGCTAAATACAGAAAGGTTTAAACGGTAAAAACATACAATTTTGTAATCCGGTTAAATATCAAAATTACAAAAAGATACGTATTGTTAGACCTTTTCAAGATTCATCTCCTACTCAATTTATTTAATACCTAGCTTACATATAAAGATTGTATACACACATATTTATATTTAACATTTTCTGTCGTGCTTGCTAGGAACACTTGGGAAGAACTTGTATTCTTCCCATGTCTTCAAATATGTATAATACTATATGGAATCGAGCCTTTCCGTTTTCCTCTATGATGATAACATGTAATTTTACATAAGAAATGATTAATAATGAAAAATGATGCAAGTAAATTTACCATCCACAACAATTAACGCTTTCTTTGTACAGTAGAAATAAAATAACAATTGTAGAGTTGGTGGTGCCTCTATAATGGTGCACAGTACAGGTGCATGGCCATCTTTGGGTTTTTTAAGTCGTAATGAGTAAATTCTCAATCAATTAACTAGCTAACAAATGTTTAATATTTAATATCAAACTTACTTTGTTAACATCCACTTCACTGCTTTCGTAGCGGGCTCTCGGTCTACGACTATGTGTAATGACGTAGGCCAGTAGCACTCGCCGGGCGAAAATAAAAAGTAAAGTCGAATCGGGAGTACTGACCGAATGCTTTTTATATAAATATACATACACTCCGTTGAAACAGTGCATAAATTTAACTATAAAGAATCCTTGACGATGGATGTGTAGATGCTTATAATAACAGTCCGTAAATCAAACACTTTTTATTATTCCTACGCTATGAGTACTTTTTGCGTTTTTTTATATCGAGGCTGGAAACGCGGTTCAAGCGATTGTGAGTAGTCACTGTCGCTTATGGTAATCTATGATCAACACCAAACAAGATTAAAGTTCTTCCTAAGATCGTATAAAGGAGCGTGCTACTTCTCGAGCCTGAAGACTTTTTTGCAATCTCCGTTAAGTCTCTCTCATTTACCATACATCATTTAGTTCACGGACGCTTCTGTAGTAGTACAAACTGTAAGTATTTTTAACAAAGAAACCAAACAGACTATACACAACTCAATATTAAAATCAGTGAGTGAACAATCGTCCCCTTAGGATTGTTTTTTTTTTAAATTTATTTATTTGAGACCAACTACAAGGTCTGGGAAGTGCACATCTGTACATTTAACTCAGTGAAATCAGTAACTGAATACGCAATCATCCCCTATTCTTCTACTCTTAGCGTTAGGTTTTGTATCGGATCATCTTCGGAGGACCTTATCCATTAAAAAACAATGAACAAAACTGGTCTACTCTGTAAAAGTTATACGTGCCTCCGTAGTCGAACCGTAAGAGGTTCTACCATCTTCAAATCTGTTCTGGTTGAGCACTGCGATAAGTCCGCCGATTGGTTACACATAGGTATTATATTTGCATGTACACCTAAACTTAATTGTTTCCTGGTGTTCAATAAAGAGTATTGTATTGTAAATAATATTAAAGCAATAATTAGTGAGCAAAACAGATTACGGATCACGCCCGAGGAATCATTAGTATTCTACCTTTCTACCTTTAAAATGTACACGTTTTGTAACATTGTACGATAGGAAGCGACTTGGTAATTATTAGATTACAAATTACAAGTTTGTTTTATCCGATCTATAGCTATAGGCAAGTATAGTGTTAAATGTATTTCCACGTCGAGCGTGATCAGGAATTGGATCATCGTAGGAATGGTCAAACGTCTCGTGAGTTTCCGTATTTGATGCGCAGATGAGAGCAATTACGCCCACTGAGATAATTTATGGCGTTTCGCAACTAAAATTACATATCTGTGCGCAAAATATTTTGCAAAAAATTCTAATTCCAGGTGTTGTTCCATTTTGGTTTTTATAGAACAGAAGTATAGTATGTATAGAAACACAACGAAAACCGCAGTTGCGAAACAACCTTACATTCGTTGTTTAAATTGCAATATCTTACAATACTAGGATTTAACGGACTCACAAACAGTTAACCGTTATGATAATGTTGATTCTGATAAGTTCCAGCGAGATAATTCAACTAAAAGTCCAAGTGAACACAAATACCGTCCGAAGCTAGTAAATTACATACACTACTTACTACCTAAATACGCATTCCACGCCAGTTAGTACACATACCACAACTCTTCCCTCACCACACTTATTACCATATAATCTCGGTCTGAATATCAATGCGGTAGACGTACGGAGGCGCACCACCGCCGCCGTCGTTATGACTCACGGACACGGAACGGCTGGAGCCGTTATCGGAACAACCCTTGTCCCTTTGAGATAGCGCATAGGGTACATACACCCTATATATATTGTTCGACTTATTTAAAAGAAAATAAAAACAGCTCGGAAAATAACTCTAATGTCATAGTACCAAATACTAATGGTTATACATAAGCCAGTAAATAAAGTATCCTTAATCATATAATGTACCTATTATTCTTTGATCAAAAGTGAAAGAATTTTTTTTAAATATTTCTAAAACCTTTAATAGAAATAGAGTACAATGTTACAATCCTTCCTTCATTCCTTCTTTCTGTGGTATTTCCTGAGCTCTACATGGGACTTTTCAAGAGGCGCGAAGAGAACTCTCCTTGAAGGTCGACCAGTGTGGTGGTGTTGCAAATGTTCGTCTTTACGTTCGCCTTAAATGTATGTATGTATATGAAAAAAAATGGAAAATTTTGATTATTATTAGCCCCATTTACACGACGACATTATGTATACAAAGAGATAATCTTGAATGGAAAATTTGTCTAATCGAGCAAGACAATACCAGTAATTTATTGCTTTTATTTTTCTGTATGCAACAGGCAACTTGTATTGTGTAAATGAGAACAAATTGAAACCGCATTAATAGATACGAATAAAATGTATATACGCATTTACACGTGACAATTATTATATGAAAAGTAATTCCCACAAGGAAGGAAATAGGAAATAGAATTATTACGAGTGTTGGCGATATCCAGAATAGTCTATTGTGTTAACTATTTTACAACTCGCTATCTATACATATAAATAAAATTGAATTGAAAGTGTATGTCAGTGATTTCAAAATAAATGTGTTTTCTCAAATGCTTATAGTTATTAACATGACACCAAAACAGAAACAAACTTTTTTTATCCGTCTGTCTTTTTTCTTGGTCCGGACTAAACTCTGGAACGGCGTAACCGATTTGGATGGCATTTTCACTGAAAGATAGAGGATGTTATAGGGCAACGATAACAGAAAGTATATTGTTTGAACCCAGAATTCTGAGAAGATCGGAATTTGCGCGGGAAAATAGCGCGTCTTAACTAACAGCAACAGTAACTAGAATCAAATAGATTCATTCTCATTTGGAATGTTTGGATGGGAGAAGTTTTGATAAATATTCGATATTCTAAAACTACCAATCGCTTCACCAGAGCGAGAGACAAAAAAAAGTAACATGTTTAGCAATATCGCAGACGGAAACTACCCTTAAACCGACAAATCCAAAAAACACATGGCAACTAGAACAAAAAAAAGAAAAAAAAACTATCTGACAGACGCGTCACTTAAAAAAAAAAAGCGTAATCCAACGGTCTTACGCATGGCGTAGTACAACACAAAGTTGGGATAGTTATGCACCTGCCAACTCTGATTGCTCCCTTCCGCCCCATGGGCGCTCCTATGCATACAAATTACACCGTCCCCTCATTGAGCCGAGTTATGGGAGTTTTATACACTGTATTACCAGTACCAGCAGACTTTGTGCTTGACGCGTGCGGCTCGCGGCTGCGGCTGCGGTTTGACGTGACGCCGGTATGATTCACCCTTGATAGTACTTTGATGCATCAGTGATCGCCAAGTTAATTTTTTTTTGTAATTTGTTTATTATGTCCATACTTGCGTTTTTAGAAATAATTCGTTACATAGTCTACATCTATAACTACCTTAATAATTACCCTTTCTTAGGAAGGCGTTTTGCATCAAAAAAATCCGTTTCAGCTTGATCGACGATGAATTAGCACCTTCTCCCATCTTAAAAATCGCAACTTGACAGGAAACGAAACATTGTAAAGGTAGTATGTATTTATTTGCAGCAATATTAGAGGCATACCTAAAGTAGAGACTTTAGCAGCCATTTTGTGTTTTAAGACAAGTGCAAAAATTTTAAAGAAATTTAAATTTTTGCAAAGAATTTATAAAATCATCTAATAATCGTATTGCAATGTAATTGTACCAAAATACCACGGGACTTTTAATATTATTTTAATTATTCATGGATTTCAGTTTAGATCAGAATATGTATATAACTAGCGGCCAAAATGTCGCCTAGTCAATTTTGCCTTTCAAACGTCGACACAGACAAGCACCAACCCTGTGACGGCACGCCGCAATCGACGCACGAGCCGCGCGCCGCAAGCCGCGTCGACTCGGGCCCACCATTATCCGAAGCGAGCATTCACTTCTGAGCAGTAATAAATTCATGCCCGCGTACACGGGTGCTGAGTGCGTGGTTTTTAATTACTCAGCCCTCTTTGTTGCACGATTGTTGAATTCGTCTGTACTAAATCGATCTCTTTGTTGCTCGCAACGCATAAGGATGTTTGTATAATAGAAAAAAACTAGTTATGCGCTCGTGGTTCGCTCGCGTACATGTAGGTAACGTTACTTTGATTTTTTTTTTTTATGATTGGGAGGTAGCAAACGAGGATACAGTCCACCTGATGTTAAGTGGTCACTGCCGCTTATGGACATCTGTTATCTACCCAAGAGAGGATCGAAGTTATTTCTTAGGTCGGTCACAAATGCGTTGCTACCCCTGAAGACTAAGTTGGAACGCGATTAAGTATGTCTCCCTGACCACACCCTTCAATCCAGTCCAGTTAGGCAGGACACAATTACATAACTATAAAACAGAGTAGGCAGGGTATACAGAGATTAAGCATACATCCATATATTTACATACGAGTACATATACCCCACATATACATTTAGACCCTTACAACTCGAAACACATTCCCAAGAGAAGGTCATACGCATTCGGTCACTATTAACTATCAATCACGGCATCATCTAGTCGAGCACCGTTACGAGCGATCATTTAAGCGAACGTCAAATGAAGCGTTGCACCGTGTTATGAATGTACTCGTTGGTACAGGTTGTGAGACACACATGCAACACATAGCCCCGAGGCGTATGAACATCGATGTAACTTACGTCACAATAAGTTTTTTTTTGTAACTGTGACGTAGCAAACGAGCTTGCAGTCCATTGGATGCTAAGAGGTCACTATTGGGCATAGACATCTGTAACTAACCCAAGATAGTACCGAAGTTATTTGTTAGGTCGACAAATGCGTTGCGACCGCTGAGGACTAAGTTGGAACGCCTCGGTTAAGTATGTCTCCCTGACCACACCCTTCAAACCAGAACACTGCTGTTACAACGCTGAAATAGGTGGCACAATCTTACAGCAAAATGTGGTTGGAATAAATCACAATCTTTCAGAAGTCACATGTGTTCAACTATGACCCCCCATGCACTACTATATCTTTAACAATGACTATGAACATCCACTCAAACTAATCGCGATTTTAAATCGCATTTCCCTTTTTAGCATACTAATATACATTTGAATATGTATGTATATTTGTTTCTTTCGATATTCTATTTTAATAATGCAAAAAACAAGGATGTCGTCAAAATTTCACAAAAATTTCGACAATCAAATAAATTAAAACAGATACGAGTACATAGGCGTATATGTAAGGACATAGGGAACGATCCATCTATATCAATAACCAATTCTTATGACATGAAGCCTATGCGAACGGAGCAGGCACGACTTAGTAGCCCAACCTGCTCCATTTTCTAAGTCACCTAAAAAGTAATTTCAATTATTTCGAGAATAACCAAACCTGGACGAATCGCGATCGGTCAGATTTCGCACAGCACGCTGATTCACGTTAGACTCGTAACTGTTCGCATGTTCAAGTGCATTCGAAGTAATAACCAATTAAAAATTCAATTACATGTTTACTAACGAAACGTCTCATTAGTATGTGCCAGTTGTAGTATGTTCGACGCGATTCACTACACCGTCCGTCCTTGGTGAAACTTCGTGGAATGTGCTGTTAATGTGAATTTTATATTACTTATTGTTAATTATTAAACCATATTATCTTAGGAATATACTGCCTTCTGCATCACAATACAAACCGAAGTTGAGAAGAATCACAGGGAGAGACTAATGCCCATCGTTATATATTTGTAAGCAATATTTAAGTGCCATAATTTAACTTTAATTTGTAGTTTACCACTCTTGGAATCCATCATTTAAATTAACTATTAAACGTTGACTATATTATGTATATTTAGGTATGACTATAGGTAGGCCTAATGTTCTGTTTGTTGATGACCAAGGACGGAAATGACAAACCAATGGCTTGGATCCTCAGGAAATTTACGTGAAATTTAGAAGAGAAGAGGACTCCTTAGAGACGAATATACGTAGGAGTATATCACAGTACCAATATAATTTAAGCGGCAATAGCCCAATGGTTAGTGTATCGGACATACGATCAAGCGATCATGGGTTCGATCCTCATCCCCCATTGCTGTATTGACGTGAACCCACTACTAACACGATCGTTTGTGCTTACCTGGAGGGGTTACCAAATTACTAGTATGTATTGACATGTCAGCAGTTAAAAAAATCGGTCCCAGTAGCCAGGGATTTAGAGTTGTGGGTGCCATGGGGCAATGAAAGAGCGGAGGTCCTTATTCAGTGGCGAATTAACACATTTGCCAGCCAAGTAGGCTAAAAACGGCCATCCCCTATTGATATCTGCAATTCGAAAACGTTTTTTTCGAGATTCGAATACGTTTTTTTTGTGGGGGGGGGGCTCTTTTCTTGAGGCCCCTTGGCAGCAGCCCCGCCTGCCCTCCCTTAAATCCGGCCCTGTCAGTAACCGATAGTTACAAAGTATAACGCCAGTAATGCGACACCATTTTATCGGTTCAATGTCGCTCGGTAGCCAGTAAGCCAGGTTAGATATTACGTTCACTACACTCGTATAACGAACTCGTACGAAGGGTTTTTTATAACTGGGAAGTAGCTAACGAACATGCAGTCCGCCTGATGGTACCAGTGTACGTGCGATTACCTTAGAGTACCTGGGGTTCTCTTTCATATATTAAACGATATAAAAGAAGCAGACGGGTTATTGTAAGAGTTTCGTTTTATTTAATTCTACTATCCCGTGTCATACAAAAATACATCCATTTATTAATTCTAAAATCAATACCATTCCTTACATTAAAAACCTAACAATCAGGAAGATTCATTTCCTAGCTCAAAAAAAAAACTATCAAAATCGATCATTCATCAATAGGTACGCTAATTTAGGCCACTTCTGTTCGTCAGTTTAACATTTGTAGTGACTTATCTAACCGCAGTTGAATACCGAACGGCCTTCATCAATATTATATTGCTTCTCGTTTGAAAGGCAGTTGGTTTATCTACAGCTTACATTTATAGCTGTATCGAAAGCCGTTTCGTTATTATAAGTCCTAAATATAGTTATTATATATTTAGTACATACAGTATAGTTATTAGATGATTTTATTTACTACTGGCATGGATTACACAATACTAGTAAACATTAAATTTGTGCGGGTAATCACGGGTAGCCCAGATAGCCAGAGAATAGACACCAACTCCATATTGATACTATCGAGAGATGGAAATGAGACCTAATTGTGTACGAAAGCAGACTTTATTCCGTATAATGTTCTAATGACCACTGTCTGCGAGGGTTAAACGCAACCGAATCTTTGATTAGAATGCAAAAAATATACCTACGAGAATGTATTGTCGCGACAAACCTTTCAGCTCAGCCCGAAGGCTTATGTCATCACGTCAATCAAAAGGATATCCAAAAGGATATCCAAAAGAACATATATTCCACACATATTGTAGCTCATAAAAAAAAGTATACAGGCAGGTAGGCATATACAAAAAAAAATGTTCTTCCATTTGAATCTAGAAGCGGAAAGCTTCTAAATTCAAATCAAATGTGTTCATCGTGGCTTCGGACCTTTTACGCCAACATATTGTAGCTTAAAAAAAATAAGTGTCCAAATATTGTCAATCTGTAAGTGCCCCGTGGGGCTATACAAAAAATGATTTTGGTTTCCTATTTGAATTTAGAAGTGTCCTGCCTGAATGTTTTTCATTGTTTTCTAAACTTCCTCAAGGTTGATTGATAGATAATGCTTTCAGCTTAGTCAAATTCGCTTTTTTTTTGGTCAATAAGAATAAAAAAATAAATCGTAGTCATCGTAGCCTCTGACCTATACCGTTCCTATATTATACCAAGGAGACAACATCACTGACCTCGTCCGCTGGCTTGGTGGGCGTGATGGCGACGGTCTCGTTGAAGCAGAGACACGCGCAGTAGTGGCGGTTCGCGTCCACGTCCGTCAGCACCGAGACGTAGAAGCGCGGCTCCGAGCGCTCCGTGCTCAGCGCCCATCCTTGTGGTTGGCAGAACTGTGGGCGAATCAAGTACAACTGAGTGATCATACAGAGATTCGATCAGAGACAATTGATTGAGCAGAGAGATACGATCAGAAACATTGTAGTAGAGACGATGTTAGAAGAAGGAATTATGGTGGTAGACCCATCACCGCCACATCTATTTCTGCCTTATAAGCAGTGTTCTTACTGCTTCTTCTTCTGCTGTATTCTTTTGACACCATTATATATCAGACCTAGTAGACCTACACTCAAAATGTGTACTTAGTGGAAAAGGTTTTTGGAAATAAATCACTAAAAACTTTGAAAAACCCTCTCTTGACAACCTTTTCTGGTGCAATTTTTAATACATCTAAACTAGACTCCTCATGTCCATTTAAATAAAAAATACCGAGCGTATAGCGTATTATACTTGTATGTATAAGTATATTTGTATTTAAAAGTATAAAAGTATCTTGAAACATTTTATATTTTTCAGCTGCGAATACAACCACCAGTACCACTCTTTTGACATGGAAATACCGAATAACTTAGGCGAATACTAGGAAAGGAACGGAAACTGTCAACAAATTAGGAATTCAAGATTAATGATTTCGTGACATAACATAATTTGTCTTCCGACAAACCGATGAGCGACAAAAAGCCTTCGCATGTCAACGTTGTTGACACGCAACGGGGTTGTTGCCGCCCATCGAATATTGAAATTTAAAAAATACTGTCGCGGTTCTAAACTTGATTTAACAATAGATAGATATCATACTTGAACGTAAGCGATGCCAGTAACATTTGTTTTATAGCTGTGAGGTAGCAAACGAGCATGCAGACAACCTGATGGTAAGTGCTCACTGCCTCCCGTGGAAATGTGTAATCAATCCAAGATAGGATCGAAGTTATTTCTTAGTTCGACCTCAAATGCGTTGCCATCCTGAGGACTAAGATGGAACGCGTCGGTAAAGAAGATAAGGTTAAGGATCGAAGTTATTTTTAAGGTCGACCACAGTTGCGTTGCTATGGTTCTACGTTGGAACGCCTCGATTAAGTATGTATCTCTTCCCACGCCTTTTAAACCAGAACATAGCACTACCTACTGTTTTAGGGCAGAAATAGGTGTCGCAGTGGTCTCGCCTCCGGAGTCGAACCGTAAAACATTCTACCAACATTGGGCAAGGATGAGAAAAGAACGGACGAGTAGTGTAAGGAAACTGCAGTCATTGCCAACATGACAAGGATTGCGGTCAAGGCATCTGCTTAAATGTTTTTCGAAACACAAGCCTAGCTCACAAATAACAGCGTAAGAGCGACACATCGTCACGAAAAA